>OY855903.1:63704637-63892137 GCA_963693305.1 Meandrina meandrites
TCAACTCAAAAAGTGAACACCGCGCCACAAATTTTCCCGCCTCCTCATACTATCACTTCGTTTACATCAAAATGAAATGTCCAGTTGAATTATACTAAAGAAGAATTTAATAAAACAATTATTCCATTCGCCCTTGTTGGATACGAGTGGTTATACCCAACTCGGCGCTTCGCGCCTCGTTGGCTATTTACCACCTCGTATCCAACGCGGGCTCATGGAATAACTGTTAAATAATAAACCAGCTGAAAACACTCGATCAACTGAATGATGGGATATGTCAAACTATATGCATGTTAAATATATATGGGTTATTGACCAAGCGTGAGGTCAAGATGGCGGGATATTGGCCGAGTTCTTTTTTTGCGTGTTTATGGACCGAGACGAAGTCGAGGTCCAAGTCTCGGTCCATAAACACGCAAAAAAAGAACGAGGCCAATATCCTGCCATCTTGACCGAACAAGCTTGGTCAATAAAGGATTTATTATATGACTTTTTTCGAGCACTGAAAAGGAAACCAGTTGCATGCACAATCAATGCATGGCGCACGCTAAATCATTTTCATTGGTTTAAAAGTTTAATGAGTGACTGTCAAGTTCTTGAATGAATCGAGACGAAGTAAAACGATGCGACAACAGCGAAATTCACCTCACTTTAGCCCTAAAAAGGATATTGAAATGGCTTAAATTTGCGAATCAACGTTGAGTTTGAAGCCTTAAAAGAAGACTGTCAATTCCATCCGGCCGCCAGCTTTTGATTACTGGACGTTTTGCAGAGTATTTGCTCGCTTCTGGCGCTTTAGTGGTGCAAACCTGCCGTGCCATACGAGCTGAATATTGAAATTGTGACTGTTGAAAGCGTTTGGGACTTACCACTTCACGGGGAAAGCTTGAACTTTTCTACATCATTCTACATGCTCGACCCGCCCTTACTCGACGTGAACGTTAGAGGCTTCGGTGAAAAGATGTTAGGTTCGCCGTGCCGTCCGCTTTCTTCCATTTTTGAAGATGTTACTCAAACGACAAGTTTGCAGAGTACTTTATTCTTCAGGTATGTCACTGACTTCAGTCTCTCCCTTTTCCGCCAAACAAAACTAATACCATGTCTTCAAGTCGCTTTGCGTTTTAATTTTTGTATTAGCCGGTTTTTGCGGCGAATAAAATTCACGAAACTCGTTATTTAACATTTGTAATTTAATTTGTTTGCTCTCATTCGCTTCAAGACCTATTTCCTTGTTATCGGACTTCCTTTCGCTAGAAATAGACCGGAAATCTTTGTGTTATTTCGGAAAATAGTTTCATAGCGAAAATTTACGACGAAAATCTTTTTCATGATCAACTAGCGACGGTTTAAAAAGTTGTTTCGCTTGCAGGAACACAGCGGGCGATCCCGAGCGGTCAAGATGGCTCCATCTTGACCGCTCAGGTAGCCAATCTCCATCTTGACCGCTCACGGAGCTAGTCATATAATAATTAATAATATTAACTCAACTGATCAGTTAATATCTCAAGATGGCAAAAAGAAAATAGTACTGCCTGGGATACTGTTCCCACATATAAGAACATACGCCGCCGGCAACAAAGATCAACGCAGGTCTTTACCGCCGGCATGCCTGCGAAGTTGACTTGGGTTCAACTTGGCAGCCACTTTTAGGTGGTTTTTCCGGAGCGCCGGCGATAAAGGTATTTTATGAGAACAATATCCCAGGCATGTACCGGCGGCTATGTCGCAGGTAGGTCGGCGGCATATGAGAACCAGGCTTTAGTGTTGTTGTTGTTGTTGTGTTTTTTTTTTTGTTTTTGTTTTTTTTTACTGGTTGTACAAGAAGGCATGCAATTGATTTACATCAACGCGCAGATATTTATCCTGGTGCAAAAGCATGTACTGATATTTCTTAGCTCTTGAGATGATTTTAATAATTTTAATAAAACTTTTTATGTTTCAGTTTAATATAACGAAGCCAGCATCCTTACTGTTGTACTGGCAAGACGCGGTGGCAGGCGTCTGTTTTTAATACACTTACACCTACTAACATTAACACTCTAATGCGTGACTCGTATTTACTCGGTGACAAATGAAAGTTAACATATCTGTTGGAAATTAAGCAATCCTACGTCGTATTTATAAGCACAGCGCTATAATTGGAAAAAAGGCGAAAGTCAATCTACCTTGTCGACAAGAAGCTCTCCCTGGTGAATTTTCTTTTGGGAAAAAATAAATTCACTCTACGAAGAGAAAGAGTTTAGTGGTTTGAAGTTAACGCATTTTACAAACTCTATATATTCTCGCACTGACTGCATCCCTCAAAAACAAGATCTTTGTATTTCGAAAAAAAAAAAAAAGACGTGTGTCAGGTTTTTCAAATTTACGCAACAAAAAAATACACATCCCGCAGACAAAAAAACTAAGTAAATAGATATTAAAAATGTTTTGACTGACTTCGCATCTAATTATGATTATCGTACAGCCTGGACATAAAAGCATAAAAAGTTGGATAATGACTTCTCCAGGAGAGATCAAGATATGAATGTGGGGAATATTAGAACAAAAAGTCTAGAAAATCGTCAAGCTACGTACCTTGTTAATAGGAAACTTCAACTAATAGTGAGTGGTCTCCTTACTAATGGAAAACAGTCACACTGCAAATAGAAATATAATATAAGTTTAATGGAGAGATTTAATGTAAATACAATGTCAGCATGCTTATTGACTTCATATTGTCGTAGTTTAAAATTCAGATGTTTGGAAAACTCAAAAACAATTAATTGCAAATTATTAGGACGACTTAATTGAACTTAAAGGAAAATAACTTTGCCATTTTTTTAACTTTAGTCTTTTTATATTCAATAGGAATCTCGAGCTACTTAATGAAAGGCGAAACCTTTTCCTATTTTTTCTGTAGACAATTATTTTAATTTAATTGAAAATTTCAGTTAAAGCGTTCGAAAACAAAACGTTTACAGCGCTTAAAAACTTCCTCGTTGGTTCGAACTCGTTACTTGAACTAAGCACTGTATACAGTCAACTCCCGTCATAGTGGGCACGCTCGGGACGCCGTTAGTGTCCTTAATAGCAGCAGTCCGTAATAGTGGGTTGTGAGAAGAGGTAGAACTTCAAAAGTCTTCCGCAAATGTCGTGACACATTAAAGATATTGACGATATTATTCATCGGTAGTTGAGTGCGATCACTGTAAGCCGCCTTTCAGTTGTTCGATGAACATCATGAAGAAACGTAATTTAGTAGTCTACGAAATAAGGCTCTACTACAAAATTTGTTTCAAGAATAAAACGAAAACAAGTTTATTAGAAATCGCTTTAGGTACCTCTGTTCTCAATGAATACTCAGCCCCGCCAGATTCGCAAGTATGGCGCTCGAATTCAAGATTGAACCTCGCCAACTTTCGTTTGCTACTTGTACCAAATTTGCAGTTTTTCCCTCTGACTTCAATTACCGAAATAGTACAGTCTCTAAATTTTACAATAGTCTAAGCCCCAACTTTCTGTTTAATAGTTTCTTTCTCTAAGCTTCTCTTATTATCTGCATCATTATCTTGGTTTATGATAATTGCTTTATCTTTGGCTAGCAGGTTTCTTGCTTTTGGTACCAAAAGATCGCATGTCGATATTCCAAGGCATCGGTAAAAGCGAACTTCTTAACGAATTTTAAAACAAATGTGCACTTGAAACTTTCAATGTTAGAGTTTTGTTTTATAAGAACTAGAAGCGGTCGGAGAGTTCATTAAATAAAATATAAATTATTCAGAGACAGATGACTCGATGCCACTTTCAACTTCAAAATGTGAGCTAAAACGTGAAAGCGACTTCATTTAAACTGAATTGACTCAGAACTGAGTACAAGATCAGGTTTGACTTAACTGGAAAACATTCTTTTCATTTGGAAAGGATATATAGACTACAGTAAAAAGGAACACAAAAAAGTTTAAAAAGCCTTTAACCCACCTTGCCAATGGGAAACTCACTTGTTGGTAAAAAGGCTCAGTAGCAAAGGACAACAGACACACTGCAAGCAGGAATGCAGGTGTAGTGGTTAATAAAATAATTGAATGTAAACAATACACTGTCAAAATGCATTAATGTAAACTATTTAGCATTAAATAGTTAAATAGTTTTTGTTTGAATATTATTTCATATCGATTTTCAACTGTGTGGGATCAAAAACGTTTCTAATCTAACTCAATGTAAATTAGCTTAAATTGCTAGCGCAGACATGAAACGGCTTGGGTAACATATTTTACGTATTTTTTTCATCTGTGCTTTAGCAGACCTGACACACACAGTTTATGAAAGACAGGGGCCTTCGAAATTCAAAAATAAGTCGGCTTTGTTGACATCTGTTGCATATTTTTCAGCTGTGCCTTTGCAGACCTGACACACACTGTTTATGAAGGACAGGGGCTGCATATGTTTTCCGCATGAAATAAAATAAAATTGTTATCACGCACACGCTACGAACAGAAGGAAAAACGTTCAAATTAGAAAAGAAAACTCTTCCATCTTTTGTGATAAAAAACTACAATGTCACCGCGTAGGAAAATCTACAATACGACTTAGGTATAAAACAGTTCCTTGTCTTCCTTTAATGATGTATAAGAGTGATATTTATCCGTTTCTTCTTTCCAGCTTGAGGTTCAAATAAATAATATAAAAAAAGACCTCCTCCCCGTCACTACACCCCTCCCCCCTTATTGGCTAGCGGCGATAAGAAGGGTAATCTCAGTTACGTCCACTGAATCTTATTACTTAGTCACAAAGAACGAGTTAAACGAAACTCAAAATATTTAAGAGCAAATGCCCACAAAATTCAGTCAATCCCCGGCCAGGGTCAAAATTTTGATTTCGCTCATATTTTGTCTATAGATAGGCATTACCAAATGAACAAACGTGGTGTAGTTTGTTTTTCCAAAGACCGCTTCAATTTGGCGAAAATCAAGAAAAACTATTTCTGCTGTCGGCGACTTCAAAACACCCAAAATTTGAGACAAAATCGGCTGCTTGCAAAACTTTGCTTGCATGCAAAAGGCGTGGAATTTGGGGAAAATCTTTTCCAGTGTATTAATTTATGAAGACTTTTACTCCTAGTTTAGTGGTAGATTTTCATCTTAGTGATAATCTGGAAGGTAAACAATAATATTTTAGAACAGCTTATTTTTCAAGCGACTAAAGATTGATTTAACATGAAAGACGCGATTACAATTTTAAGCATGTGCTACACCTTGGTTTTTCCTCAAACTTAAGCTATAAGGTATTTAAACATTGTACTAGAACATATGTAAAAACTGGCTAGGGTAATTTAGTTTGAAGATCACACGAAGTCTTCGAAGTTGAACGAATTTCGGCTGAAATATGAGATATTTGCATAATTATAAAACGTTGCATTGTTGTTGTTGTGATGGCTGAACTTGTTTAAATGATTTCTGATGTGAAATCACTTACCTCAATGCCTTCTTCGGTCTTCTTCTTTTGTAATTGACTTTATGCCTCCAGCTGATCCGTACATGTTTCCCGAGCTTATTATCCAAGAACTGGCGTGAGTGGCGTGAACAGCAAAGTTCATTACAATTATACCTCATTGAATCCTTTGCTGTCAATTTTGATATTATGTGCATTTCAAAAGATTTACACCTTTCTTAATGGCGGAAAGTTTCACAGCTAAACTTCCAATTAAGCTTCCAGAGTGCCTGCAAGGCTAAGGCAGGGTTTATTCTTATCCTTCTAACTTGCGAGGTTATTCTCAGTTCTTTCTGTTTGACGGTGATTACGGGAGTTGTGTGACAGAGCAATGCCCTTCGCACCGGGAGGGTGTAGGGAAACAACGATCACGGATAGGAACCAAAAAAAATATTGTTGGAAGAAATGCTTCTGTTACCTTAACTGAGTTCACGCTTTGTAAATATTTGTCAATTTTCTTAGTATTAATCAAGTCACAAATTATTGCTTTTATTTATAGTCCATTGTCTGGTGCAGTCTAATATCATAGTACAATTTAACCTGTAAGGAGGTAAAAAGAGCCTATAAAAGAATAAAAATTCATTGGCTTCTTTTTCAAAAACTTAGAAATAGCGTTATCACAAGTGGCAGGTCTAATTGTTAAGGCAACTGCCATGGAATTATTATTACAACTCTAATATCGTGTAATTCCGCTTTATTTTTAGTTAACAATTGCTCTGAACTCCTGAACTGAATGCTAGGAATCCAAAATACTAAAAGCTTTAGTAACGCCAAATTTTGCTGGCTGTATATTTACTCTTTTCGATAATATTCAGGGGCATAGCCAAGGGGAAGGGGGTGTCTCCTGGGGTGCTCGTGACCCACCCCCCCCCCCCCCCCCCCCTTTTAAGTAAACAACATACAAACCTTTTAATTCAGGTGGCGAAAAAGCGCGAATCCGAGAATGTCATTTATCTTTTCTAGTGCTAGGTAGTTACATACTTCATTTTCAGGACCTAGCATCTGCAGTGGACCATGTCAGTACCCTGGGTGTGACACAGTAGATCCGTTCAAAGACTTTGGCCACAACTGGAATTACTGATATTGGCCGATAATTCGTCGGATCAGAACGCTTCCCAGAATTTTTATACAATGGAGTGACTCTGGCAGATTTCCACTCATCGGGAAAGATACCCGTCATTAGGGATTGATTAAATATATGAGTGAGAGATTCCGCCAGTAAATCAGGACATTCCCTTAGAATTTTCGCTGAAATATTATCTAATCCTGTTGCCTTTGACCTACAAAGCTTTGATAGTAGTACAAAAACACGTGTAGGTGTTGTTTTTTCAAAAACAAAATTTTTATCAGTTGCGGTAAGAAATTCGTCGAAGGATTTATCAACTTCTGTTACGTCTCCACTAAGGCTTGGCCCAACTTCTGTGAAAAAGGAGTTTAGCATCTCTGCTATATCTGTTTGACCTTCAGAATTTACCCCACTATATTCCATCTCATTAATAACAGTTTTATTGGATTTTCGTGAGGTCAGTTCATTGATTGTTTTCCATGTTTTCCTTTGATCCCCACAACAATTGTTGAAGGCATTTTCATAATACGCTCAGTTTTTTAGCGCTATTGATTGCCCAATTCACTTGATTTTTAACCATTCGAAATTGGTTCCAAATAAATGGATCCTTTGTCTTAATAGCCTTTCTTTTGAGGCGGTTTCTGAAATTCACTGGGCCGCTTTTTTAAAATAGTGGTTATCCATGGTGATTTAAAGTCTCGTGTCCGTTTGGTCTTCATCGGTGCGTGTGACCCCCCCAACCCACTCTTGGAAAGTCCTAACTACGACGTTGATATTTCGACAATATTTCACAAGGTATTAGACTAAAACGTGGCCTGTCAGTGGGTGACTCTGCCTGGGTCCTACCTGGATGATGCTGTGACGACTCATCGTCTCTAGCGAGAGCTGTACTCAATTCTAAGAAAAATTACGCGCCTGATGGACTCTGGTCACCAATTATCTACTTATTTTGGAGCTTAACTCGTGACCTAAACCGATACACTTTGTAAATGTTTTTCAGGAATATATTGCCGATATATAACATGTTAACAGAAGTTTATACTTCTGGCCTTATTGAATGCCCTATAGAACACTACTTTCTCATGTTGAGTAAGTGGGAGTAAGGAGCTTTCGTCTTCCCTTTGTTGTCGGCAATTGGGATATACTTTGATAGCCTGAATTTTAATTTCAGATTGGGTGGATTAAGAGCAACTTCTTGAAGAATTTCGCTATCTTAACGTACCGAAGACTTCGTCATTCTTTGCGTTCTGCTTTTTGTCAAAATCACTTTCAGTTAGACCAGTCTTGGGAAGAAAACTGAAATCTGCTGGCGTGTCAGAAATTCAGAATTGGTAAAAAAGCCGTTTAATTCCCACTGCTTTCGCGACCGGGCAGTCATCATGGCCTTGACTACTGACGCTGTATCCACGTTCTGGCCGTTTGCCTTCCCAATAAGGAATTTGCTGGAAAAAATAATCTTTCTGCTTTTCTGAAAATCGTGTTCTTCAAACGTGACTGGACTTCCGGGGCCCATCCGATTGGTACACACGGTAGATTCGAAAGGATTAGTCGCTTTCTAAGTTCCTGTATCAGGTGACACACCACCTGCAGACGGTCCCTGTTGCATAGTCGAGCACTGCACTGTCAAGAAGTAGTTTATGTTCTGAAGTACGTTCATGTTTTCCAAGGTCCAGATGGTGCTGCAAGGAGGAAAATCTCTGATACCTTTCTAAGCATCTTTTCCGTTGACAAGAGAAAAAACGGTTGAGGTACCAGTCGCAGCCACAGTCGCAACCGCAATGTAACATAGACACACGGAATACCCCCGATAACTGGATAGCATCTACCATTTCCTCAGAAGCTTACTAGATGTTAGACCCTTGGTTTAAGTGGACTCTCGTGACCTCTCTCGTGTGCCATTCAATAGACGCCGCCTTCCGACCACATAATTACAATCAATAATTCGTGTTTTTCGATTGGGGACAGCAAATGAAATAATCGACTCAAGATATCTCAAAAGCCAAAAAAAAAACATTTTTCGCGGGGTGAGTCATAAAGAAAAGATGTCGTTTACCAAAAAATAAAGACATATATAAAGAAGTACAAACATGATAAATTCGAGATTCTCGTAACACGATCTGTGCGCCAGCAGGCAGTTCCTGCGGCATTAGTATTGTGGTATGCGCACGCATGTTTTCGGGCCATAAAGATCGTGTTATGTTTTTATGTCGGCCATCTTGGTTGTATTAAAAACCGCTGTTGAAGTTCTTTCGTTGTGACGTTCGTTCTCGTCTCCTTAACATTGGCGTGGTGGCAGCGGCGATTAACCCACGTCCTCAGGAGCCCGAGTGTCGTCTCGCTGGCCTAAGCAACAACGAGTCTACCTATCCTATGGTCGAGTGAACTCTGAGCAGCCTTCTCATTGTAAAGAAAGTATAACTTCACTGTTCCTTACTGTTATTGTGTTTAACATGAATTCAAGTAGAGCCCCGAAACAGTGGTCCCTAACAAAGAATGAAAGTATCACATCATTTGAAGCTTGGCGGCAGAATCTTCAGTATTCCCTGTCTTTAGACGCCAATTTCGCCCCCTTTTTAGCAGATACTTTTACATGGCAGAAAAAGTCGTCCACTGCCCCCAATAGAGGGCTGACTTCCGATGGGGAAGCAGTGCCAGAAGCTCGCCGGCGTACCGCCGCACAGAAAAATGTACACCTTGAGCTCATGTTAGGTCAAATAGCAAATTTTTGCCCCGTCATTTCACGCAATACTATTGTGAAGAATACAACTTCAGTCAAGTCCATTTGGCAAGCAATAAGGTCTCACTTTGGCTTCCAATCCACCGGTGCTCACTTCCTAGATTTCTCTAACATTAAACTTGAAGTCGATGAACGCCCTGAAGACTTGTTTCAACGGTTAATGTCCTTCACAGAAGATAATTTGCTTGTTACAAATGGCAACATAACCCATCATGGTGAAGTCGTTACCGTTGACGAGGAGCTTTCTCCCACACTTGAGAATTTCGTGGTTTTAACCTGGCTTCGCCTCATTCATGCCGATTTACCTGCCCTCGTCAAGCAGCGCTACGGAACTGAGTTAAGATCCAGAACTCTAGCGTCCCTGAAACCTGAAATTTCGCAGGCTCTAGACTCTCTTCTCGATGAGATTCGCTCTTCCGCCGACACCAAGATCCTCCGAGCCACTGCCTCGCGGTTCAGACAGCCACCTCCTCGCTCCTCCTACAAATCATCTTCACAGGCATTGCCTCCCAACAGGCGACCGAAGTCCTGTCCGTTATGTAAGCAAGCCGGCCGCAATGACCAGCATTTCCTAAGTGCGTGCTCATATTTACCTCCGGAGGACCGTACTTACCTTTCTCGGTCTCGCCTTACCTCTACCTTTGACGACGAGGAATCCGACTATGAGCCCCCACTCTTCCCTGACGAGGATGATCCACCTCTACGCACTGCAGCTCGTACCGTTTCACGCCGTGTCAGCACAAAACAGTCACCCCACTTCAAGGCTTTTTACAAGCACCATCCACTCCGACTGACCCTGGACACAGGTGCGGAGACTAGTATGATCAAGTCCTCTGTGGCCCGTTCAATTGGTGCAACCATTGTAAAATCTTCCCAACAAGCATTACAAGCTGACGGCATGACTCCCTTAGCTGTAGCCGGGGAAACTCACCTCATCTTATCCCGAGCAGACAAACAACTCGGTCTTGACGCCCTCGTTGTTGACGACTTAGATGTCGACGTCCTGGCTGGCACACCCTTTCTCATTGCCAATGACATCACTGTACGTCCTGCATTGTGCCAAGTACGTATCCAGGACTCTGATGTCATACACTACAACCCTGATAGTGATTCAACTGGTTCTCATGCTATACGACGGGCACAAAGTTATGTTCTACGCGCCTCCTCTTCCGCAACGGTTGTTTGGCCTGGTGAATACGTGGAACTGGACGTCCCTTCCGACCTAGGAGACGACTGCGTACTTGCACTCCAACCACGCACAGACACCCCAATATCAAAACACACCAAACCCACCTGCATTTGGCCTGAACCCCAAGTTATAGAAGCAGTTGGATCCAAAATCCGCTTGACCAACTCTTCCAACGAGCCGAAAGCCATCAGCCGCCACGAGCACCTCAGTGAGATCCTACCCACAGTAGTTGCACCTTCACCGTCCCCCAACCCAGCAGCCACCTCTCCCTCACTTCCAGTGAAGCCACACAGTCGACCTCCCTTCTCGTCTTCCGTGTCCCTAGACCCCGACAAATTGCTTCCAGATGCCACTCGTCTTAAGTTTCAACAGCTCTTGCAGAAATACGACGGAGTCTTCAATCCCGACATAACCGGTTTTAATGGCGCTGCTGGCCCCATTAAAGCAACCGTGAATATGGGCCCCGTACAGTCCCCACAACGGAAAGGCCGCGTACCTCAGTACTCCCGCAACAATCTGGTTCAACTCCAAGCTAAGTTCGACGAGCTGGAACAGGCCCAGGTCTTCCGTCGCCCCGAGGACCTAGGCATAACCGTCGAGTATCTTAACCCGTCATTCCTTGTAAAAAAGCCGTCCGGTGGTCACCGACTTGTGACTGCATTCGCCGACGTAGCACGCTACAGTAAACCACAGCCATCTCTAATGCCAGACGTCGACACAACCTTGCGCACTATCGCACCATGGCGCTACATGATCCAAACTGATCTCACCCGAGCGTTCTACCAGATCCCTCTCGCCCAGTCTTCTCTAAAGTACTGTGGCGTAGCCACCCCCTTCCGTGGAATCCGTGTATACACAAGATCAGCAATGGGGATGCCTGGCTCCGAAACTGCACTCGAGGAACTGATGTGTCGTGTTTTGGGTGACTTAATTCAAGAAGGTTGCGTAGCTAAGCTCGCGGACGACCTGTACTGTGGCGGCGATTCACCCGAAACCCTCTTGTCCAACTGGAGTCGGGTACTGGAGGCGCTCGACCGTTGTAACCTCCGTTTGTCCCCTATGAAGACTGTCATTTGCCCCAAGACCACCACCATCCTTGGCTGGATCTGGTCCCAAGGCAAGCTATCAGGCAGCCCTCATCGTATCGCCGTCTTACAGTCATGCCCTCCTCCCCAAAGTGTGAAAGGCCTCCGTTCCTTCATTGGAGCCTATAAAGTACTCAGTCGCGTACTCCCAAACTGCTCCGACATAGTAGACCCCCTTGAGAGCTCCCTCACAGGCCTCCAGTCTAGCGACAAGCTGCTTTGGGATGAGAACCTCACCTTTAGGTTCAAGTCTGCTCAGGAGTACCTGTCCAAACACAAATCCATCGTCCTACCTCGTCCTTCTGACATTCTTTGGATAGTAACTGATGGCTCAGTCACGAAGAGGGGCCTTGGTGCTACATTGTATGTTACCCGTGACAGTCGTCTTTACCTTGCTGGCTTCTACAGTGCCAAGTTGCGGAAACACCAAGTCACCTGGCTCCCCTGCGAGGTCGAAGCCTTATCCATTGCTGCTGCAGTCAAGCACTTCTCTCCATTCATCATCCAGTCGCAACAGCCTACGACCGTATTGACTGACAGCAAACCATGTGTCCAAGCAATTGAAAAGTTATGCCGCGGCGAATTCTCGGCCAGTCCTCGAGTGACTTCCTTCCTAACGACCGTCAGCCGTTACCAAGTCAGCCTACAACATTTGGCTGGTAAGGCCAACCTTCCATCTGACTTCACCAGTCGCAACGCCCCCGACTGCAGTGAGCCTACTTGCCAAATTTGCACCTTTGTCCACGAAATGGAAGACTCAGTAGTACGTAGCGTTTCGCTTCAGGACATTCTCGATAAGAAGTCCAACCTCCCGTTCACCACAAGATCAGCATGGCTGCAGATCCAGAACGACTGCCCCGACCTTCGAAGGGTTCATGCCCACCTCAAACAAGGCACTCGCCCTTCAAAGAAGATCACCAATATTCGCGATGTCAAGCGGTATCTCAGCTGCACCTCTATTGCCCGTGACGGAGTTCTCATAGTTAAACACTCCAAGCCTTTCGTTCCTGCTTCCGAAGCAATTATTGTGCCCCGTTCTGTACTGGATGGTCTTCTAACTGCCCTCCACATTAAACTAAACCACCCTTCCCGCCATCAGCTCCAAATGGTGTTTCAACGACAGTTCTTCGCCCTTGATATGACCGACGCAATTTCCCGTGTTACATCTGCCTGCCACACGTGTGTTTCCCTTAAGTCGTTTCCCAGCACCTTAGTATCCCAATCCTCCGATGACCCTCCCGTAGTGATAGGAATCTCCTTCGCAGCTGATGTAATAAAGCGCCACCGTCAGTTCATCCTCATTCTCCGAGAGTGCTCCACGTCACTCACTGCATCTTGCTTGATACCTGACGAAAAGCACGATACCCTACGTGATGCCCTCACTAAGCTAATCGTCGGTTTACACCCTCTTGATGGTCCTAGAGCCGTTATACGAGTTGATCCCGCTCCTGGTTTTTCATCCCTGAGCAACAACGACTCACTTGGACACTTAAACGTCTCAATCGATGTCGGCCGTATTAAGAATAAGAACCACAACCCTGTCGCCGAGAAGGCTGTCCGCGAACTTGAAGAAGAGCTCCTCCGACAGCAACCAGGTGGAGGACCAGTAGGTGAAGTTGGCCTCGCTCTGGCTAGCGCACGTCTTAACTCCCGCCTTCGTTTCTCGGGCCTATCTTCTCTCGAGTTGTGGACCCAACGCAACCAATTCACACATGAGCAGTTGCCGTTATCAGATTACCAACTCATACTCGATAGGCACGAGCATCGTTCTACTAACCACGCCTATAGCGAGAAATCCAAGAACCCACGCGGTCTCATCGCGAACACGCCACCTCTACAAGTTGGAGATATTGTCTACCTCTTCTCTGACAAGGACAAGTCACGCGCCCGTGATCGTTATGTCGTTGTCTCCATCGACACCCCTTGGTGTTTTGTGAAGAAGTTTCGTGGCTCACAACTACGAGCCACTTCTTACAAAGTCAAACTGTCCGAATGCTATTCTGTACCCTCTTCCGTCATTGTGTCCAGCCCTCCAAGCCATCCACTTCTTCCAGACGTGAACGACGAGCCTCCAGTAACTCCTGCGGTGTTCCCAGCCCCGGTACATCCTATGTTAGCTCCCCCTGCACCTCCAGAACTCATCACCATTCCGTCTGACGAGGAGCAAGTCCCATCCTTCACCAGTGATGACCCACCACTTAATACCACCAGTAGCTCACCTGCCCCAGTCGCTGAACAAGATGAGTCAAGCACAAGCGTTACTGCCACAGATCAGCCAATGTTGTCTCCTCCCAACTTTCCTGCCCTCCCTGATTCAAGACCTCAAAGGCAGCGCAGACCTCCTTCATACTTGCAGGATTATGTTAGATTCTAAACGTGCGCGTGGTAGCTTTAGATCCACATTTAGTTCTAAGTTCACACTTTCACAAGATACAACTAGAGACTGAGACATTTGTTTAGTCTGTCGTAATTAACATGCACTTTACTTGGTTTAGTTGATATTTTCATTGCCCATGTACCGGTACAGTTTGTCAGTTCGCTACCATTTACAGGAGAGAAGAGGTTGCGCCAGCAGGCAGTTCCTGCGGCATTAGTATTGTGGTATGCGCACGCATGTTTTCGCGCCATAAAGATCGTGTTATGTTTTTATGTCGGCCATCTTGGTTGTATTAAAAACCGCTGTTGAAGTTCTTTCGTTGTGACGTTCGTTCTCGTCTCCTTAACATTGGCGGTGAGCCCGCTTTGCCGAAACCTCTATATGCTTATATTGGAAGCACTTAACATCTGTCCGGAAACTCGACGTCTCCAACCAATACCCAAATTATAACAGTACGTTGTAGAAATTAATCGGTGGATTATAAAATAATGAAACCCCTTTCTGGTTTGCTGGTATATTAGAGGATGATGCCTCTGGCTGAGAGATTGTCCCTTTTTCACAGTTGCCCTCAAAGCTTCGCTTTTCTGCTAACTGGAATTCGGACAATCGATATTCGTGGAGCTGGAAAAGATGCGTGCTCTTGCCAGAATTAATTCAACAAAGGGCCACTATGGAAAGGAATACATTCCTCTATTTTGTTCCTGTCCCTTTGTCAAGGCCACATTGGCTTCCCACAATTGAGGGAAACGAGCAGGTGCTTTCCATAGCTAATTGTCGACTCATAAGTAGAAGCTTCCAACGGTGTGGATCTGCGATTTACTGATACAGGTGTAAAAAAACTGGATGGTTAGTTAAATTAAGTACTACAAGCAAACAGAATATATTATTTTAAAACCTTTTGATTCTTGCGAATCTGAGAACAGTGACAACATCGCTACAATCTTCACCAATGTTTTCTTTGTGCTTTTGCGAATGACTTGTCCTCGTCACGCAACACCGTCTATCTACGGGGCAACAATAAGGCTATGCTGATCACTGCACTCTTTCTCAATTCACGACTTTGTTCTAACCAATTAAGCGGGCTGAACTGAGAAAGAAAGCACTTCCCCCAATAATATTGAATAAAGAAATGTGATATCAGAGGTTTGTTAAACTACACGTAAATGTTCGGCCATGACCTTCATTCAGTATAAAGGTCAAATTAAAACAGCGGACTTCTAAATCAGTATATTTTAGCTTCAAAGAAGTCAAAAACAGGCAGAATACGTGCCACATGTTTAAGGAAAAGGATTTTAAATTCGATGTTTACACTTAAATCAGATTTCTGCTCGGGAAGTGCCCCGGAAGTGCCATGGATCCATTTGGTAGTGAAAGAGCGCTTGCGTTAATTATTCAATTATCTCATATTTCATCTGAAAATTTGCTCAACTTCGAAGACTTCGTGTGACCAGCAAACTAAATTACCCAAGCCAGTTTTTACACATGTTCTACAACAATGCTTAAATATCTTATAGCTTAAGTTTGAGGAAAAACCAAGGTGTAGCACATGCTTAAAATTGTAATCGCGTCTTTCAAGTTGAATTAAAACTTCTGTCGCTTGAAAAATAAGCAGTTCTAAAATATTATTGTTTACCTTCCAGATTATCGCTGAGATGAAAATTTACCACTAAACTAGGAGTAAAAGTCTTCATAAATTAATACGTTGGAAAAGATTTTCCCCAAATTCCATGCCTTTTGCATGCAAGCAAAGTTTTGCAAGCAGCCGATTTTGTCTCAAATATTGGGTGTTTTGAAGTCGCCGACAGCAGAAATAGTTTTTTCTCGATTTTCGACAAATTGAAGCGGTGTTTGGAAAAACAAACTACACCACGTTTTGTTACTTGGTAATGTCTATCTATAGACAAAATATGAACGAAATCAAAATTTTGAGCCTGGCCGCGAAATTTCAATTTTGCGCGATTTTAACTGGCATTCGCTCTTAAACTTTTGAGTCTCAAAATTTCGTTTAAACACATTGTACTGTTTAGAGCAAGGTAAATTAAATGTGAGCTAAGACGTGGAAGCGACTTCATAACTGTAAACTGAATTGACTCAGAACTGAGTACAATACCATCCTAGGTAATGAAATGCTTAACTGGCTTCGCAATTCAAAATGATGCTTTCGAAGAGGTATTATCTTAAAATTGCACAAGAAAACAAAAGGTTTCACTTAGCGCAAAAACTCTCTTCAGTAGAAGTGATAAAGGCTACAGTAAAAGGTATGAAACGAAAAGTTTAAAAAGTCTTCAATTTAAACATACCTTGCCAATGAAAAATACACTTACTGCTTAAAAGGCTCAGTAGCAAAGGAGAACAGCCACACTGCAAGCATGAACATTTTTAATTTCCCAGAAAAAGAAAATGTTCAGTCTGATAGACGACTTGAAATGAAATTAAAGGAAGAGCAAGTATGTTTTGGAATAATGTTCACTGCATCCGTGCATGCGACAAAACTAGCCTCGACGTTAAAATTAGCGATCCATCTTATTCTGAATATTTTAAAAGCCTTTAAAAAGCCTTTTAAAAACACTCGATTGAAAATTCATTATAAGTCTAACATCTAGGTATTTTATTCAAAAGGAAATTTTTATTTATCTGCTCTGAAAATGGTCTTACTGTCATTTCTTATTTGGAAAGTTTAAAAACCGAAAACTGATGTTGACAGTAAAACAAAAAAAGATAAATTCAGTGTAAATATAGAAAGGTAAATCTTGTGGCTTAAATAACATTCAACTGTAAAAATGGTAAAGCCATTGCTATTCTAAATTTTTTGATCGTTTTACCTAGGTAACTTGCCCCTTGGTGAATTGTCTATCTTCAAGCTTTGTGAACAGTTTTTTTTTTCTAATTACTGGAGGAAAATGTTTATTTTAGAAGGAAAAACTGTTACAAGAATTATTTTTCGGTTTGCGCGCAGTTAGTAATTACAGAGTACTAGTTTGACAATATGTCAACTTGGAGGTGTCTCGATCGATACAGTTTTTTTCTGGACCATATCGAATATTTTCAATTGGTCTTTTAGCTGACTTTTCGGTCTCGGATCAATGTGAAATTCACACGAGCTTTAGGAATAGGATTGAAGTTTAATTCACGGTCCATTTATTATTATCAGGCAAAAAGCATGGTTTGAAACATATTTTTTTTATTCTGTGCAGTAAACCATAAATTCAGATAATGATGTTAGGTTTTCGCATCACATCTGTTCGCGTAGAATTCAAGTTTAATTGATTTCGTTTTTTCTGTTTACCATTGCCATGGAAATCTCGATTTTCCAAGAACGTATATTATATCAAACGATTTGAGTCTGGAAAGTCTGCTAAACGGCGAATTAAAAATATTCGGTATGGTCCAGAAAAAAATTTATTGAGAAACCAAAAATTGGCGCCTGCTTGTAATTGTTTGCACGAACCGCATTTATAAATAATTTGCTCCGTATTTTTAATTCCATGTATCCTCCTCTCCAGTCTGCCCTACTCAAGCCAGGCAATAGACAAAGCTATAAAACAGAGCAATTGCTTTCCCTTTTTCTTTGCTTTCTTTTAACGGGAAGATAAACAGAAATGCCATTTTGAATTTTTCATAAACGGTAGCAATACCGCATTGAGCTTTAGAACTGAATTTGAAATTAATGAGACAGATCAGATTAGTTTTCTGTGACATTTTATTTTATTTTGGGGAAGCAAATGTCTATTTTAAATGTAAACAAAATCTGACGTGAATCAAGTTGAAAACATCTGCGGTTACTGTGTCAATAAAAAAAAGAAACAGAAGCGCATTTTATGTATAAAACAGCTTACCTATTGTTCACAGAAATTCTTGGATCTAGAAAGCAATGTATTTTGGACGGCAGCCGCGTGATTTGTATACGTGTGAAACCTAAAGATCGACCTATTTTGTTAGGTTCCCTGCAAATGAAATAAATCACCAGCAGATTAGTTTGAAACGGGCAGGTCGTCTAAACCTTATTTAACTACATATTGCTACGAAAATTACTTTTAAATTCAAACTGTGCCCAATCTATTTCCAGAAAAACACTTTTGGAGAACCTTCATTTAATAAAAGCGTTAGCAAAGATGCTATGTGTTTCAATCTTTTGTAAAGGCTCAAGGATTTTTGTTTTATTTCAGACTGATCATGTAGGCAAGAACATCGCCTTCGAATAAACGGTAAAAACGAGCATTTTATGTCCGTACTTACACTTTCTTTTTATAAAGCCCTCCATTTAGACCTTTTCGTACAAAAGAAGATCTGTTGTTGCTCCCCTGATCATCACTTAAATCTTACAATTTATGAAAATACTCGCAGTCATTGTTTTGCCTTCTTAGGAACTTTGTTTTTCTCTGAGCGCTTTCCAACTTCTTAAACTATGGCTGCATGCGACCACTTTGAATCCAGGAGACTTGACAAGTGTCTGCAAGTCTTTGATTAGTTGATCATGTGACCAAATGTCAAACATCAGTTTTAGTTTTAATTAACTAATTTTATCTTTATTAACTGGGTAGACAGGGGCCGAGCTGACTCTTAATTAACGGAGGCAGCGTGGCCTTGTGGTTAGGGCGCTCGCCCGGAGGTCCCGGGTTCAAATCCTTCTCCCTGCCACTAGATGGATTTGTCTTCGGTGGTCCCGAATTCAACTCCTCCACGCTTTGTATATAGCCAACTGGTCAGCCTCCTGCCAGTTTAACAAGTTTCTGTTTGATTAATAATATTTGTTTCACTATTTACAGTGTCCTCAATTAGTACAGCCGTGCTAAATACATTGACACTTAAATAAAGTGATTTATTTTATTTTATTTTTTCGACTTTTTTAAGCGAGCGGCCTGTAGCATGATGTCTTGAAATCGCTCGAGTTTTAGCCTTCGTGTGACTCAACGGAAAAAACTTTGATTTTAAAAACTTGACGTTTCGTATGCTACAACATACTTCCGAAGTGACCGTTAACTAGGTTACAATTGAAATTTAAATGCGAAGAAAAAGAAAAAGACTTGTGATGTTTATCAGTTTTGTTACATTTCATTAGACACCAGTCTTTTTCTGTATCTACTTCTGAAGATGTATGTTGTAGCATACGAAACGTCAAGTTTTTAAAATCATAGTTCTTTTTCGACAAGCGTTGTCTTGTCATGTTTGTTACCGCAGTATGTTTATTATTTCTACTAAAGTTAAAATGGCCGAAAAATAAGAGTGTTTACGATTTGGTTTGTTTTTTTTTTTTTATTGTGAATGCATATACGGTGTCGTGGAGTTCATGCTATAATTCTTTCTCCGCCAACATAAAAAGAACTGAAATATGAAAATAAATTGAACTTGTCTTAGCACTTTTTAAAGAACACATTTATTTACTGTAGTTAATGACATTTCTCTACCATGCTTTGAACTCGCTAAATAAATTAACTCTCGAAAACAAAAACACAACAACGCTAATTTACAAATTTGTTTGCATCAAATACACAGAACGTTCCATTAAAAGAAAATCAGTCGAAAAGGAGTCGCGACGCGATGAGCGAGAAAACTGCTAGTGGTAGATCAATTTTATTTATCCACACGATGAAACTCTTTGGCGGGGTCGAGTTTTTGGAAGATTCCTTAGATTATTGCTCAGTGATTTTGGTCAAAAGATATTGCTAGTCTCCTGCTAGTGGATTCATGCTCACCTACTCTGCGGAATAAGTGTTCTTGACAAGCGCTTTCGTGAAACAATCAACTGTCACTGCGGGGATATAATCAATATTCATGCGATGGTAAATTTTAGGATGTTTGTAAGCTGAACGAAATCCGTCAGGCTTTTACCTTGCAATGCATATCTCTGTGTATGCAATAGTTTGCAAGGAAAGCTTTTTCATCTTAAGCTCATTTCTATTTTATTAACGCTTGTTTATGAAAATTAAATTCGACAATATTTGACAAGTGTCCACCAGTACCTGACATCTAGCGTCATAATATTCTGACATTTAAATATCAATTAACGATATCGACATTTCCAAAAACTAATATCTAATGCTCTATCATCGCGTATTTCCTCGCCTCTCACAAGGCAGGTGAGTTTATTAGTTTACTATAGTTATATTCTCGTTGCTGTAGTATGACCTTTGTTTGGCACATTGCTAAAACGCTATTCTACAGTACTGTAGAGTGTCTTTTTAAACAGCATTTATTATATCCTTTGATGGATAGCTCGCGCTATTGTAAGCCAAATAGTCAATTTTACGGACCTTATCCAAAATAATTGTCCACTTCCCTCGCGCTTGAGCTTGAATTGAAATGTTTTCTTTAATTTTCAGAACGATATTTTTTTTTTTCAAAAAATTTTAGAATTTCGGGTAAAACTTCGGACTATTCCTGTGCCTTTATGTGCATCCACCGTATTCTAAGCTTAACATTTTTGATGAATTCATTACTTGTAATATGATTCCAATTCAGTTTTTGCATATATATGTTTAAAAAAAAACCTCTGCAAAGCGAAAGTAAAAGAAATTAAAGAGAGGACCTATTTTGCATTACGTTCCGATACTCACTCCAGCGCGCACTTGTCTTGATATGGCTTTTTTTAAATTGTTTTAATTAAATTATTATTCACAGAGCGAGATACAGTATATGCAATAAATATGTTAGTTACCTCTTTTCTTCGGTCCACTCGGAAAGATAAGTATCTTCGTTTTTTTTTTCTCTCCATTGATTTTTATTATAACGCTTGCTTATACATGACACGGGTGGTTTAGTAACAACCGTTGCAACTGAACAATTCTATGAAGGTTTCGATTTTTTATTAGTTGCCGTTATTTAAATTCTGTGTGATGAATACTAGAAAAAACTTTTGCATCTTCTAGAAGGTTGCAGCGTTATAAACACGCGGCGTATAAACAATAAGAGCTATAGGGCCCGACGCTTGGACTTAACAGCTGTCGAGTCGCAATGATGTCTTAATTAACCGACAAAATGGATATAGTCAAATGACTCTGGTACCTGACATTTTCTTCCTTCTTTCTTCAACTGAAGCGTAGAAAAAAGCCAAGCGAAGCGAGTGAATAAAAACGCATGTTGCTCGCTTGCCGTTTCGCGGCTCAAGTTTGATTAGCTGATGACCCGAATTGAAAAATAAAAAATCGTGACAGAAAATTTTGCTTGGTCTACCTCGTTTGACAGTTAGCGTCAGCATGGAAGTTATTCATTACCAGAGGTTTTTTGCTCTCGCTCGCTTCGGCCTTGCCATTTTTTTTTCTATTTTTTGGGTTTTGCGTCAATATAAGAAAGAACAAAGAAAATGCCAAACAAGGATAACTTACATTCACATGCTCAAAAAGCCTTCTTCGGCGTCGAACTAAACCCGCGGTTTAGCTCGTCTGAAAGACAGGCTAATGCTTATTTGAATTCGAGCATTTTTAGCTTTCACTTTGGCGCGCGCGTCTACTGACAATAATGCCGCCATCTCTTTAATTTGTTCTGCCCCCGATTTAAACACGCATCAGTGAGAGAAGGGTGAGAGCAGCTACACTTTGAAACAATCTTCTAATTTCTTAAATGGAAGCGAAAGTGTACATAGTTCAGAAAGGACCTTATTCATTTTTATGCATCTAGTTTTAAGGGCATTCATCATTTTCCTGTTGTTTTTTTTTTGTTTGTTTTTTTTTTTGTTTTCATTTTTATTTACAGTTTTTAATGAACAGAGCACAGTATGGAAACGCCAAGTTGGTGCCCATCTGCATGGCATGGCATGGGCACCAACACGGCGGCCGGAAATCAATGAAAACATCTGCAACTCACTCCTGCTATTAAAGGCAGTCAAATCACTCTCATGAACAAGTAAACATTCACATAAACACGAGCCATCATGAACTTTCTCACCCTACGTGATGTTGAGTAAAAATTTTAACAAGGCTAATGCACGCGCTTTAATTTCCTGTAAAGGACATTTTTTGTGTGTTTTGCTAAAAGAAAACGACGAGGATGGGATTCGAACCCACGCGTGCAGAGCACATTGGATTAGCAGTCCAACGCCTTAACCACTCGGCCACCTCGTCAGGTTGACATAGCCTTACCGAAAATAAGCATATATCTTCTTATCGTCGAACGCGTCGAACCATAGCCACTCGACTAAGGTTTGACAAGTTTTTGATTAGTTTGATTGCTTCCGGTGGCACAACTGTTCATACAAACGATCTACGAAACGTTCAATTTCAACCGGTTTTACAAACCCCAGTAGACTTGAAATTAAAAGTAAGGTGTCACAAGGATCTTTGAAGTGCATTTCCTGCACGAAAAGTTAAGTTTGACCAAATTTTTGTCGCCATAAAATTTATTTATCGCCGGTTGTTTGAAACCCTTTCAAACTCTGACTTTTGAAGACGAATCATGCAACGGTTTATACCCCGCCTTCCATTTTTCAAGACATCTGATTGGTAGTTTAAAGAAATCGGAAGCTATAAAACTCATCAAATTAATAAAAAAGATGTCAAAAACTTTGTCCGGTGGCTACGGTTCGACGCGCTTGAATGTAAAGTTAGGCACCAGTTATATTTAAAGCCCAGTTTGAATATGAGCTGCCAAGAATCAGTAAAAGACTCTGATGAGTGATGTACTGAAGAAGGCTTAAATGGTAAGAAGCAAAGTGACGTAAGATCAAAGTCTTGCCGTATTTTCGTGGATCAAGACCTAACATTGTTGTTTTTAACATCCAAAATCAGCTTCTTGACGGAAAATTAATTAAACTCTCGCTCAACCAAGTCTGAATTCTAGCTTAAAAGGAAACGTTGCTATGTATGTTGTTCATTCAGTTCGGGCTGTGACGAGCACATTGACACTGCAGGAATGGGCTTGTTACACATGGCTACTTTATATTTAGCGGGCATGCAATTACACAACGGACATTTGTCCACTGATGAAAGGCCAGGCCCGAAAAGGTTTTTTTAGGAGTACTATTCCTCAAATTATTTATACAACCTGCGCAGTTTTTACCTTCGATTACTATATTCTGCTTTGCGCATTTTGCAAACTTCAATCACGTGAAAATATTGATTTGAAATATGAAGATGGTATTTGTAAAAGCAGACTGAAACAGACTATTGGGCAATTAAGAGGCTGTACTATTTCGAAAATACTTAATGCTTTAATTCAGTTATGGAAAGTCAAAGGGAAAAGTCGCAATTTGGTACAACTGAGCAGCGAATGAAAATTGGCGTACTACAATATGGGAGCGCCATATTTTGAGTAAAAAGGTGTGAATTTGGTGAGATTGTCTTTTAATTGAGAATAGAGTACCTAGAGTGATTCCTAATAAATCTGTTCTCGTTTTATCCTTGAAACAAATTTACAGTAGGCTATATTTTCGTAGACTGCTTTAAATCCAAGACGAGAATACTTACCATAAAGCTACCAGCCTCTCATGTTACCATCTACTTTCTTTTCCATCAAACGGCAATACTGTTTTTTGCAGTGTAACTATTGTCCATTAACACTGAGGCCACACATGAGGATCCTATCACCGGACATGGTCGGTTGATTTTTTTTTAAATCTATCTCTTTTTTATCAATTGATTATTTTTTACGGCAGGCGTATTCTCTCTGTCGGGAAGAAAATGTCCAATCATATACAACAATCGTTCTTCGATAGCAACACTGGAGATGCGGTCAGTTAAAATTTCAACACCGATGGAAGTTTTGTATTTCAGTTCTGAGTCGATTACATTCTACAGTTCTGTTATCGTTTCCACAAATTTAGCTCACATTACCAAATCTATTTGCACCCAAATACATAGCTGTTGTAACCTCTGTCAGCTATAAAAGGGCTTTTTGAAGACTTGACCGTGTTTTGCTCATTTATTTATTTATTTCGAAAAATTCAAGTTCATTCCGTTATAAACAGTGTTAATAAACGACCGAAAACACAACAGGAATAAAATAATGTCGAGTCTTCCTCCCTCTCTTGGTTAGACAAAAATATTTATGTAGTTCTTTATGAAAATGGAGCGATAGCTGCAACTAGGTTTTGTAGGTTAAAAACTCGAGAATTGAATTTAACTTTTGCTTCTCTCGATATCCCATGATTTTCGCGATGTAGGTCTCAATTAGTGTAAACTCATCAGCACCGCGAAACAAAATAGTGGATCACGGAAAGTCAGCTGTGGCGCCGAGGTATCTGCTGCCAAACAAAACTCTTGCCGAGCTTTGGTAGTGCAAGCATTTTCAATAATAAGAATCTCAAATAATATTGATTTCGCCGCGCGTTCAAGTACATAATGGCAGTCTTCGTCTTTTTTTCCGACAACGAGAGGTTCAGTACCCGACAAAAATGAAAACAACGATTCGCAAGCCACGATAATGTTAACTTAAGGGTAATATATAGAAATGACTAGCTTAACACTAATAATTTAGAGGAAGAAAAAATATATAGTGAAAAGTTATTCGGAAAACGTGAAATTGAGAAACTTTAAAATGCTTTTTTGAAACAGCCGAAAGGGAATCGTACTAGGGAGAAAGCGACTTCGAGTTGGCTGCGTTATTTGTCTCAATAAGCCATGGCCTAAACGAACAGCTGACTTCGGCCGAAGACTTCTACCATGAAGTGGACTTGATAATCCTGAGTGTGCTTTTCGCCAGATAAATAACAAGCCTTTTAATTAGAAGACAAAAGCTTCCGTTGAAGCTCAAGTAGCAAACGAGCTCTGGGTAGCTTAAAAGTCTTAAAATCAAGCGAGTGCTGAGTGTTACTGGGAAAAACTGTTTGATTTCCTCAACAGCAGATTATATAATGTTCACCGTATCCAAACTTATTTTATATTGGAACAAAACACCATTGTCTACTTTCTACAAAAAACGTTAACTAAAAGGAATGGAAAATTGGAATTCTTCTTCTCTCGATCCACGTTTCTTATGATGTTCATGGGTTAGCCTGCGAGCAGGCTCAATTCTGGGTCACACGCGCAAGCGGCAAAGCTGCGATAACCGAGAAGCGAAGTCAAGAGAAGTCAAAAGAAAGTCTTCTTCTTCTTCTTTTAAACCCTTGAGTTCCCATTGGAACATAGATCGTCCACCAGAGATCTCTATCTTCCCCTATCCTTGGCCACATTTTCCAACTCATCCCAGTCTGTTGTACTTCAGCCTCAGTTGACCTTCTTCATGTTGTTTTCGGCCTTCCTTGGTTACTTTTATCCTAACAGTGACATTGGTTTCCTCTTGCTTGATCTTTTGTTGTGTCCTTCATGATCCAGTCCATAAGTAACAAAAATTAAAAGGGAGATATTAGACATCCTTTTCGTACATTGTGGAAGGTTCTGTTAGTGTGTTTCCATGGATAACATGGCATATTGATGGTTCAGAGGCCACTCTCAGACTGATCATCCGGTCTTTGCCAAGACAACGTCAAGCCTTCATCCAAGCTGTCTTTGATTCCTCCCAGAACTCCTCAGCTGACCCAGCTTCCTCACGTAGGGGGCTCAGTGCCTGGAATCTACATCTGCATCAAGATTGCGGTGTTAAAGCGATGGCTTGGTTTAGGGGTAGACATGAAAACCTCTCGAGTTTCAATTTCAGGCATCCGCACCCCTTCTCACACGCGTGTCTTGTAAGGATCTTCTGAATCTTTTACATATAGTAATATGATCAATGTGGTCCTCTGTGTGATGATCTGGGAAAATCCAAGTGGCTTTATAAATCCGCTTTTGACGAAAAGGCTACCTCCAATCACGATGTTGTTAAATGAGCAGAAATCCGCAAAAAGTGTACCGTTTTTACTTAGCTGGCCTAGCCCTTCTCTTCCCATTACATGCTGTCTACCGATGTTGTCACTTCCAATCTTCGCATTGAAATCTCCCATGACGATGATTGTTTTTGCTCTAGGGTCGCCTGCAGTTGTTCATAAAAATCGGTTTTGAGGTCACCAACTGCATCGTTTGTGGGTACATAACACTGTACAATCTGCACATTCCTTGTTCTGCTGCAGAATCTTCCTAGGACGATCCTTGAAGACACTGGTGTCCATTCGATTAAAGTTCCTGATGCTTCAGCAGACAGCATCAGTCCTACTCCTTCCGTATGAGGTGAGGTGTCCTTCTCATGACCGAAATACAGAAGAGTTTCTCCTGTGCTCAGGCGAATTTGACCACACTGAGTCCATCTTGTTTCGCACAGGCCGAGAACTGCAATGTTGTATCGTCTCAACTCTGCGGAAACTTGCGTTGTCTTCCCAGTCTCAAACATGGCCCGACTGAATGTTCCATGGTAATTGCCCTGGTTAAGAGAAGATTCTGCATTGTAGTTTCCATTTGGTTTTCCCTACGGTGTGTGTGTGTCATACGCAGTCTCTTTGGGCTGCCTTCCTGTCCCAGAACATGATTTCATTACTTTACTCTCGTTGACGTTACAGTTTTTACGGGGTGGGGTTGCTGGTCTCATGCCCAACCCTCATCCTTTACCTGGTCTTGGAACCGGCAGGGAACTGGTTGTGGGCCGATTCCCAGCAGAGAGAGATAAAGTTAAAACAATTAATTGAAATTTGTTATGATGACTTAATTAAACTTCAGGAAAATAACTCTGTCATTATTTAGACTCCTCCTTCCCGGATCGCTTCGCTCTTCGCATCACTCAACCAAAAGTGAGCCTGCTCGCAGGCTATTCATGGGTCTGCTTCAATTTTATTGTATGAACTCTTCTCCATCGAATCATGGATGCTTTTCAATTTGTTCGAATAACTTTGCTGGAGATTAGTGTCGTTTGCGTTAACCGAGTCAACTACCGATGAGTAATATCATCAATATCTATCATACGTCACGACATTAGGAATACTTTGCAAGTTCTACCCCTTCTAATAATTTCTGAAACTTTTAAAGTGAAACTAATTAAAAAATTGTTTTGATTGTTTACATGTACTGCAAACATTAAATATCGATGAACGACCATTTTTGACATCACTACCCCTTCTAATAATTTCTGAAACTTTTAAAGTTTAATTAAAAAATTGTTTTGATTGTTTACATGTACTGCAAACATTAAATATCGATGAACGACCATTTTTGACATCACTCACTGACTCAGAGGGACGTTTCGTTGCTGTATTCATTCGACAAGATTCGCGCCAATAATATTGGTAAGAAATGTAGTATACAGAATATTAATTATTAGACTAGGTAAAGTCTGCATACGAGCCTAGTGGCCCATCACCCGACTAGGAGTATTTCTACTCCCCCCTGGATGGGATGCTAGTCCATCGCAGCAGTAAATTCGCCGGTAGCCATTTATACACCTGGGTGGAGAGAGGCACTATGAGAGTAAAGTGTCTTGCCCAAGAACACAACGCAGTGCCCCGGCAAGAGCTCGAACCCGGACCACCCGATCCGGAGTCCAGCGCACTAACCATTAGGCCACCGCGCCTCCCTCCCTCGTGAGATATAAAGGCTGTAATATATCCTGGAAATACTGTGCGATTTCTTGAAGCAGCTGAGAGGAAGTTGTAGAGAAGAAAGCAATTTCAAATTGGTGAGCTAAACTAACACGAGTTTAGCGTAATAGTCAGGATAAACGAACGTTGGCGTGGTTGAGTCTTTAATTTCGAAATGTGAAGTGTACTTTTGCAGTTCGAAAAAGTCGAAAGAAATTGATGTAAGAGTTTTGAACCCGTCTCAAGTCAGATAAATGAACGATTTTTTTGTTTAGGTTAAACGGCAAAAACAAAAAATTGGTCTGAGTTGATTACTAGTGAGCAGGGAGGAACGCTTCACTCTAAGCGAATATTTAGTTGGGTCCCTAGTGACATTTCGGAAAGAAAACTATCTATAGAAAGTTCAGTTAGAGCACTGTTCTAGTACTGACGAGAAACGTGTTCTCTGTGCGTGTCCTTTTTAACCTAAAGTATAATTAGTGTTTAGTGTTTTGAACGTTTTGGTTTTAAACGTTTTACCTGAAGTTTTCAATTAAATTCAAATAATATTCTACGTAAAAGATAGGAGCTAAAACGAAATTCCTCTTGAACATAAATATAATAATATAATAATACTGGGAGAGTTATTTTACTTAAGTTTAATTAAGTCATGCTAAAAAATTGCAATTAATTGTTTTTACATTGGAGTTAAATTTTCCAAACACCTGAAATTGAAGCTATGAAAATTATATGAAGTCAATGATTATTTTTTAAAACTAATATAACTACAGCACGTTAATATTGTATTTACAATTTACATTCCCAGAAATAATTATCTTATAATATATGTCTGTTTGCAGTTTGACTGTTTTCCTATATTTAATACTGAGACCACTCACCAGGAACTGCAGTTTCCTATTGTCAAGGTAGCTTTTTTCCCGAAGTTTTATAATATCAATATCTTCTCTGAAGAGACCATTGATCTTTCTTTTCATTTTTTTTATGTCCAACGCCGGATAGTCGCTCTTTAAGTAATTAAATGCCAAGTCAATTTATCGGTTGTTTGTGCGCGGCAAAATTGTAAATTTGAACAACCTGCACAAGTTCTCTCTTGCACGCGGTCGGAAAAGATATCGTTTTGTTTTCAAATTGTTTGAAGAAAAAATGATGTTGTTGAAAAGTGAACTGTGTTATTTTACATATTCTGTGCTGAGCAAGGGCGCCTTTGTCAGTTTACTTTTTTATACACGTTTCCTTTAATCCACGAACTCCTTGTATTTCTCTTTTCAGTGTACAGTTATTTGTTCGCAAGAAAATTCACCAGGTATAGCTTCTTGTTGAGGAGTTTTTGTGCGCGGCAAAATGTATTTAGATGTTGAGGTGGTGTAATTTTAATCAACCTACTGCACGTTTCTTTTATCTTACACTCGAAATGTCGTAAAATATTTGGGCGACTACTATAAATATAATGTTCTGAAATTAGTTCAAGATCAAATCGAAATATTTCAAGATATTTCGTTCAAAAGATATTTCGTTCAAAATATACTAGCCAATACTAAAACATTACTCATTTCTCTCATCAGACACACGAGTACTTACTTTCAACAGCAAATAACGAAGAAGTGAGAGTTCAAGATGTTTTCGTTTCCTGAATGTATTACCTGGCTTGCTGTGGGCTTAACCGAGTGTGTTGCTATAGTAACACTTAACATCATTACAATAATTGTTTTCATAAAAAATCGTAATCTGCGCAAGCGTAGCACGTACCTGGTTGTTAATTTGGCAGTTGTAGATATGTTGGTTGGAGGAAGTCCTACGAATTATCTATTTTATAAGGTTGGAGCAACATGTAATTTCTGGAAAGACAAATTAATTGAACACTGGGCAGGCTATGTACTACGTACACTCCTCCGCTTGTTCTTTCTTTCCTCTCTAACAAACATAGCAGCAATTTCTGTTGAACGGCTGCACGCGACGCTGCGGCCGTTCAGACATCGCCTAATTAAAATATGGGTTTACGTATTAATAATTGCTGTAGTTTGGGTTACAGCTGGGTTGTTGTCAATTGCTCTTACAGTTCTATGGGAATTTAAAGGTCGCAGTTATTATTTTTACTTTTGGAATTCATTCAATGCAATTTGTCTATTAGTCATTTGTATTTCTTACGCGTCCATTGTTATTAAAGTCCGTTGTGGAGCGCAGCCCCAACGCCATGGTGCAGCCAGTAGAGAAAGAAAACTGACCATGACATTGTTGATCGTGACTGTCGTATCCCTGTTGTTGTACCTACCAGATAATGTATACCACCTTGTCGATTATAAGTGCAATGTCCAAAGTGACGTCTGAACGGTTACATAATATACTGAATATTTTATATTTTGCAAATTCGCTTGTAAATCCTATATTATACGCTATCCGCATGCCAGAATACAGATCAGCTGTACTTGCACTCTTTCGCAGACGACCTCAGCAACAACTTGCAGTTATTCCTCTTAATAACTTGTAATGCAAATAATATTTCCTTGTTTTATCTAGCTTTGTCATTTTGAAATGGCTTGATAACTGAAATTCTAAATGAATGAGCACGTAGACGAAAAAATAGTTGAATGGCTTAAACTAAGTTGACAAGACACTTCACTTTAAACGTGAAAATAATTAATAGACAGTGTGAATTTTATGATATGCACTTGGTATTATTGTACATTTAACATAAGTATTACATATAAATGGTTTGAACCCAGGAGTTTCAGTAGTTCGTAAAAAAAAAAAACTTGACTCTGAAGATGACTTCCGCACAGGTTGTCGAAACGTCAGTCACCAGCAACAGTTCTTCTCAGAACTACAATCACCCGGACGATCACACTATACGTATTGTATATTCTTTGAATGTAAGAGGAGGCGGCTAAAATTCAGCATATTTTACAGTGTAGTAACGATTTGATTCGTATTCGTGTTATACGTACCATCTTAAAAGCGTGTGATGTTTGTGATTTTTTGGCACTGAATATCTTAATACGTTTAAGCTGATATCGATACAGAATCTCTACATGACTCGGCTGCGACGTTAAATTCCGCAACTAACGATCTCAACGACCTCTTCACCACCGAAAGTAGCGATATTTCACGGTTGTTTGACCAACTTGGGATTTTAAACAACTTGTAATTTTAACTCTTCAGTCGCAGCTAAAACGCTCAAACTTAAAAAAAAAAACCTGCATGTTTCTGTGGTGCCCTTATTTCGCATCACCCCCCCAGGCGACCTTTCACATGACGAATGAATGCCAAGCCATATCCATTCCGGTGTTTAATTGTACAGTACCCCCTATAGAAACTTCAACCATTAAAACAGATACTTTCACTGAGTCAGTGAACATCATAATTTTAACATAACATGTTATGTATATAGACAAGTACTATCTTTGTTAATTTCTTAAGTATTGCATCAATGGAAACCGGTCTTCTTTTATCCAAGGTATTCTACAATATGATTATGACAATTTATACAATAACCGAGTTACTGCGCGCGTTGTAATTGGTTGATTAGAGTACAGACACACAGATGACGTCACTGCGAGGTGTGACTCACGCGCGTGATAAGAGTTCATAGTCCAAGGCAGTCTTCTCGGCAAAGTTTTTTCAAAACTTGCAGCGAGAACAACAAGAGAAAGTTCAGCTTAATTATAGATCTACGTAGAGGAACAATCTGTCAAATACTCTACACATTTTGAGACATTTCACTGGGGTAAACAAGCTTGAGTAGGCAGTGATTGATTTGAAAAGTTATCGAAAGGTTTTAGTGTTTGTCCGATGCTCGAATAGTTTGTAGCAGCTACGGGAAATCCACGAATGGCAGTTGAACGCCGTTGAACGATTTACCTCAGTTAGTTAAAGCTCACAGAGTACAAAGGGAATAAAGGTCAGTTTCCTTTCGTTGGCATTTTATTTTTCCTTCATAACGCGTGTTTTAAAATCGGTTTAACAGTGCTTCGTGATTACGGAAAACTATCTCGAAATGAAAACAACATAGGCTCACACGCAGCGGCGCTTTAGCGATACCAGAATGTACAGAAGTCTTGTTATTGTATAAAAAAAGATAGATTCCATTTTGCGGTGCGTCTTGTTCAGTTATAGATCACAGAAGACGCCAAAATGTGGTAAGAACATCAGTGACACCTCGCCTAGCGGCTCGTGAGCCACTGTTTTGTTCTTACCACATTTTGACGTCATCTGTGATCTATAACTGAACAGACGCACGGCAAAATAATTATGATATTTTATAAACGATGTTATAATACAGTTTTGAAACTTAGTAGATGTTCAAAAGCATACTCAGTATTATTATTTGCTGTGAATAATATGGTAAGTGATAAAAGCTTGTTGATGCTAAAAATTTCTCCTTTTTCTTTGTGTGGAATTGTTATCTAAAAATGGTAAATTACTACATAAGTTATTTTACAGATTTCTTAATTACAATTAACTTGTACATCCTTACTCGATATCCACAAGTCATCTTCGTCTAGCCACATAAACCTTTTAACAACAGCGTACATATCTGCATCTCATGTCCACAAGAAGCTGAACTAACATACGATGAATGAAATACGTCCCTATGATCTAAACACAGTTTAGAAGTTACAAATAGAAGACTTCTCCATTCAGTAATCTTACAGCAAATAGATCAAAATATAAGTAAAGTGAATCATGAACTCAAAATGTTGCATGTATTCCAGTCATTTGCTCGCATCTTGAAATTGCAGAACACTACTTGCAATACATGTCCAGCAAAGTCCTCCATTTGGAATTCCTCAATTTGGATTTGATTATTAACACCTCTCCATGCGTTTGCCTGTCATATATGACATTATTCATTGAAGCTTTAATGGATCTCAGTCCTCTCTTGTAAAGACCTGTTTACGCTGGCGATTTTTGTGGCGATTTACGTGGCGATTCCAAATCACGCGTATAAACAGTTAACTAGCGGCGATTCCATGGCGATTTCTAGCTTGGCTATTTTTTGACATGTTTGCAGCGGTCATTGCAGAGCGCATTCGTTATGTTAACACGAAGCACGACAGCACCATGTCTGCAATTGTGCTACTTCGTTATGGATGATAGCGGAGCTCTCCAGCGGCCCGAAGGGGCGCAGAGCGGAGCCCCATAACTACCGTGCGAAGATAGAAATTGAGAAAACCATGCGTTTGAGTTTTCATGGTCATCGTGGCTAAAAGCGGCATGGCTCGCGGGCGCGTGCGCCTAGCGACGACGTTGCCCAAAATGGCGGCCATACTCCAGAAAAAGCTTGACCTGGGTATCTTACGTGTTTGATCGTTAAAAGTTACCTATCGTCGAAGTTTGTAGGACACTGCATATCTTTTTAAATAATGTCGAAAATCGACTAGGGATATTTCATTTTGCCTACACGAATCGATTGCGTGAAAAGGTGACAAAATCTTTGCTCAACCGTGGGAATGAAAACTTGTGAAGAAAGTGAGCAGCATGAAATATTTTTCGTTATTATTTTTCACCCCATCACGTCAGAGATTTTTTCTCACATCAAAAAAATGATCTGGACATTTCACATCAACTTAAACGAAGCCATTGCATGAAAAGGCGCCAAAATCTTTGACACGCTGTTCACGTTTAAAGCTGAATGAAACACGCGAAGAAAGCTGCTGAAGAACATAGATCTTCCGTCTTCGTGGATATTTCTCGCTCTATTTACCCATCTACATCATGGAAACTTATTCCAAATCATTTAGGACAACCTTGCAACGGGAAGAACCGAAGTAATTGCGGACTTGAACATGATATATTGGACTACAAGTCAAAAGAGCGATGTTCACGGTTCGACCTGCGGCTGAGCAAGCCTGAAAATCACTGAATTGAGCTCAAATGAAAGTGAACTCAAAGCCGATCAAGTTCACTGAAGTGAAGGATAAAAGACTGTTAAAGGCTACACCGATGGAAAGAGAGAAATTGATCTTCGTTGATAATTCATATATGTCGGTGGTGTTGGAGAAAGCTTACAACGAAATTGCCGTGTTCGTCTCCGATATTATTGGGCTGGTTTGAAAGCTTTGCCCTGCAGAATATACAAGCCTTCTTCAATAAATGGGTAACAAACGTAAATATATGCACTAAGCATAAGCCTAATTTTATATTGAGAAAATTTACTTCATTTATGAACAAATTTGAAGTTGTGTCGCTTTTCAGATCTTCCGGTAAATATTTATCAAACCTGTTCGTGTTTGTACATTTTATACAGACATTGTTTATCAAATATTTCGTTTAGACTAGTGATGTTCACTACTGGATTTTGAAAACAGATGATTTAGCTGATCAAAATCACAATTTCTCAGAATTTCGGCTCGCTTGCATTTGTTGTTGTTGTTCTTGTGCTTATCTTCATTCAGTGAGTGTGTTGAAATATATTCGATGTGTAAACAAATATTTTGCCGTTTTCGTTGCGAGTTACCTGACTTGGCTGAGTGAGTTCAGACTTTACCTAACGCATATCTATACTTACCAGAAATGAAGAAAATTCATTCAGTTCTCTACATAAAATTTTCCCAGGTACTTAGCAACGCGTACGATAAAACAGGATTAGTTAAATCACTCCACTAAACCGCAACGAAAAGAAGATGGTTCAGACAGTCAAAACAACATTGTAAGCTCATTCTAAGTTAGCGTGCACTACTTCCCATATCACAAACTGGCACAATTCTTACACAAAAGCTGGTTTAAAATGACTTACATAACCGGCACCATAAATTTTCAGAGTTTGTTTTGCTGCCTCAATTTTTTCAGTTTGCCGTGGCGTGAGTTCATTTTGTTTACTGTATTTAACAGCGAGTTCACTTTGTTTTTCCTTGAGTTGATTTTCTTGCCCTGACAGTTTTGTAGTAAATCACAACAAGGTCAAGATTCTTTTTACATTGAAGAACTCGTAGAGGTCCTGGACGTGTATTAACTAGTGTACAGAAAACGTTATAAAGATTTGTTTTGCGCCGACGAGCGTACGTGTGAGGAACCCAATAAAATGCAGTCGTCAAATTCAATTTTAGAACCTGTCAGTGACAGGCTGTCACAGGAAAGAATATTCAGATGGGACCACGAAATATATTGACGTCGCTTTCGTCAATAAAACCATGAGAGGTTCTTAACCATAAGTGATTAAAATTTATTTTGTACCTATATGGGCCACTGTATAAGCTTAGAAATATAGCGTGGCCACCTATTTAGTAATAAAATTAATAAATGGGGCTCCGCTTTTAGGCCTGCCTAAATCTATATATTAACGTAATATGTAACATGGAACGTTGCATGGAAATAGACGTAGAGGCGACTCAAATAGCTGCAGTGTGTTTGGGTATCGGTACAGCTTTTATTTGTCGCCGTCAAAAAACTTCTATTCTTGCAGCGATTTTCCTCTCCTGCCGCTTGTAGTCAGGGGAACATTTATTAAACAGACAGTCTTTCTCTGCCCAACGGCTAATTAAATATCCCTCTTCCGTCGACAACCAAGTTTTCTTGAATATTTTGGAGCTTTTTCTTTTTTTTGGAGACTTTTTTAAAGGCATGATGCAAGCAAGCTCCACCAAGTTTGCGACAAAACATCCTTGGGGATACGTCAGGATAGGTTTTTACCATCCAACGGAAAATCGCCGTTAAATCGCGTTTAAATTTGTGCAAATTCGAAATAGTGACGATTTCGTGGCAACAGTTGGAATCGCCACGTAAATGACCACAAAAATCGCCGCAAAAATCTGCAGTGTAAACGAACCTTAACAGCTGATCAATCATCATCATCCGCACTGAACAGAATAAATGAACTCTCCAGGCCTCGCACTGGCCCAACACGCCCAGCACACTGGTAACTAATAAAATGTAACAATACTAATGAACGTGACGTCTTTTTCTTTTACTTCGCATTTAAATTTCAATTGTAACCTGGTTAATGGTCACTTCTGAAGATGTATGTTGTAGTATATGAAACGTCAATTTTTTTTAAATCAAACTTTTTTCCGACATGCATTGTCTTGTCACGTTTGTGTGTTTATTATTACGGTCATATTTGATGTCTAGACCTCGCTCTTCGCCGTGTACAAAACAGGTAAAACTTTTTCATACATGTATTATATACATTAGGCAAGATAAATTCACTGAGTTGAACGACAGGCAAGCATGTGCCATTTTGCATTTACAAAGCTCTAAAATTATTAATCGATAACTGCTCTAGCCAATAACAGAAGGAACGTATTCTGTCAATCGTGTGAGTTACCGAAACTGATCTCGAGTGAGGTTAGGGTACTTTAGGTGCCTACTCTGGTCAATGGAACCTATTGTTCTGGAAATAAAGGATCCGTTATTAAAGACGTTATGTGTTCTTCAATGCGCAGATAAATCACTAAAAAACTTTTTTCCATTCGCTTATATTTTTGTATTAGCGCCTTCTTACTGTCCAGCCAGGTGCATTTTGTTTTATGATGTACATGCCCCTCCGTTCTTGACTCATGATTTGTATACATTCATTGTACTGTCGTAAAAAAAAATAAATGCCGTGGAATTGGAAGAATGAGGGGAACGGGGCTGAGTCGCCGGCAGTCCTAGCTCTTTGAGGTTTGGTCGAGTAGAAGCATGGGTTAAGGTGGGGGTACACCCTATTTGGAGTGAAATTTTAAGAGGTTTAAGGAAGGGATAGAAGACAGAAAATTATTTTTAAAACACCAACAGACAGTTGGCCCCAACGCAAGAGCAACCCAGGTTGTCAGGGGACTGTTTGGATGTCCATATACTAATTTTTAACTTCAAGTTCTAATTTTAAAATCACATTAAATCTTTAATATTTCTTATTTCTCCAAATTTTACTAATCCTTTGAGAAAAACTATCTCTTCCCAAACATCCCCAAAAATCACCAAAAAATTTGCAAAACACCGCTAAACATAGCTTTGTGAAATAGAGTTTCTGGATTACTTGAAACGCGGACGAGATATTCGCATTAAACCAAGTTTAGCGGTAAAAAAAGACTTCAGGTGTACCTCCGCCTTAAGCCACACAAAGGATGAAAAATCAAGCGATTTAAGAACCTCAAACGCCAAAGGCCGCTCTCTTGAAAAACTCGAACGAATTAACAGTCAGCTCAACCCCTGTCCACCCGGTTAATAAAAATAAAATTAATAAATTAAAACTAAAATGAGGTTGTTAGTAATCCGAGGAACGGCGGAAGGGAGGAACGAGAGACAGCAGAACGAGATTTGTTTTAACAAAACCTTGTGGTATCAGTGTCAGACGAGACAAAGGGTTATAAGAATCATGCAAATACAGAAAAAGGAATTCCTAGTTTAAATGGATCTTATGGACAATTTGGCATTTTCCTGCTAAAACTGGACTTAACTTTTATGAGTCGATTTACGCCCTTTCTGATACCACATGGAAAGCAACGGTTCTTGTCCGATCGCTGAAGTTAAGCCCTGTTGGGCGGGGTTAGTACTTGGATGGGTGAGCAACTGAAAATACTCCTTTTTGGGGGCCTTTCATTTCTATTCTTCTTTTTTTTTCTTACGAAATAAGTAACTTTTCAGGCCCTTCTCTTTTTTTTTGTCAACGGCTTTTTCGACTTGCTTCGACTTTGTACGTTTCATTGTCTCGATTGGGGCGAGCAAGTCCGAAGGGCAGTCACGCTTCTCGTTGAAATCCTCACTCGAAATGAACTCGACAACCTGGCGCTAGATTGACCTCGAAGGATAAAGAATATATGCATCCCCTTTATTTTGTGAGATATATTTACTGTTTCTTTGTTTTTGTTTTTTTGTTTTTTTGTTTTTAAAAATCTCGTTCCAATGTTTCTCGTTCCACCGTTCCGCCGTTCCGCGTTCCACCGTTCTTCGAGTTACTAACTACCCTGAAATGATGCTTCGCATTTGGTAATCAATATCAAAACATGATATGGCACGTCACATGGTCAGTTAATAAAAGACTTGCCGTCATTTGTCAAGTCTAGTTTAATTTAAAGTGGCCGTAGCCAACCTTAGCTTAACAAGTTGGAAAACGCTTAGAGAAAAACCAGACTCCTAAGAAGGGCAAAGTGATACTGCGAGTATTTTGATAAATTTCAAGATTTAAGTGAGGATTAGGAGAGCGACAACATATCTTCTTCTGTAAGAAAAATTCTAAATGGATGGTGTAAAGTACTTACTTTACACCATCCATTAAAGTGTAACTACTTACTTGCCGCTAAATAGGGGTAAAACAATAGAAGAGCGCCCATCGGGACGGCAAAATGGTGGCCGCGGCCGCTTAATAGATGTGGCCGCTCAAAAGGGGTTTTATTTATAGTTTCGGGACTTTAGTAACTGGCCGCTTAATAAGGGGTGGCCCCTTAATGGGAGGCCGCCTGGCTCTCATATGCCGCCGACCTATACTGTTCCCGCCGGCAACAAAGATCATCGCAGCATTCGCAGGTCTTTACCGCCGGCATACTTGGCACTTACGCGGTTTTCCGGAGCGCCGGCGATAAAAATATTTTATGAGAACAGTATCTTAGGTATGTACAGGCGGCTATGTCGCAGGTACCGTTTTCCAAGGTACTTAATACTCATTTAGTGAGAACTTTTTTAACTTTTTATGTCGCAGGTAGGTCGGCGGCATATGAGAACCAGGCTTTGAAGTTGTCATATTGTCAAACTGTAATTCTATTTCGATATCACGCAACTCAAATTGCTTCTGTGACGTCACAGCGTGACTTTTTCTTACAAGCTATGTATTACCATAGGATATAGCGCGCAAGGAATTAACCACACTATTTTTGTATTTCAGTTCCATGAAATGTATTAGCCACTGATGTAAAAGCTTTAATTGAGAAGGGAATAACTATTGAGAGGGTCACATTGTAAACGAGATTGTGAGAAAATTAAACGCAACCATTGAAAAATGCAGTCCTTTAAATTGTGAATCAGCGCCGGTGATATTCCCGAACAATTCTTTTTTTTTTTTTAAATTGATAAGCAACACACTTCTTTACAAAAAATTGAAGAATAAACCTTTTTTACCTACAAGATAGTTTGTAAAGTTTCTATTTACATTTGCGTGTTTTTTTCTTTCTTTTTTCATCGTATACAATAAAAAAATTAATAATACACATGCAAAAATTTCAGCAAGCTCATTGGCTGAGAGCACGTCAAGTAATCCCAAACAGTGCAGAAAGTTGAAATTGAGTGCAAAAAGGTGAAATTAAGTGCAGAAAGTTGAAATTAAGTTGATTGACAAGAAATTCGCGAGAACACGCCAAACAAAATGACGGCCGCTGCCGGAGGGTTTGGAGAGAACTAATACAACAATTAATGCAAAGTTAGACCGGTTCAACGAAAATTATTAGTGTATAAACCAATGTACTAGCAACTGGACGTTTGTGCAGCACAAAAGAGGCTCCACAAGACTACTGAAAGCTACTAATTGAGGATTTTCTTTCGCAACAGCTCGTAAAGAAGGAAAAATTTACTCGTGCTGATTTACCCCAAATCGCACTCGAAATCATGTGATTACCTATACTAATTACAAACACTACAATTAAATCGCATCAAGAAAAGAGAAGTACATACAGTAAATGGAAAGGAAACAAAAGAAGTATTAAATAATTGATTAAGTAAATCCTATAGATGATTCGTGCATAATTTTTCTTAAATAACACTTTAAATTGCTTAACAGTGGACGAAGAGCCACTCTGTGGAAGTGCCACTGCAAATTCCCATTATTATTATTATTATTATTATTATTATTATTATTATTATTATTATTATTATTTTAGATAATAACGAAAAATTCTGCCTAGAAGTCAACAATGCAAAAATGTTACTGCGCGCGTATTTATTCACGGACCTCACGGACTGAACGAACTGTACGAGCTGAAATCTTTAAAACAAGGACCGTTAAGGTGCGGATGTATTGAAGAACTCTTTTCAAGTCAGTACTTAGACATACATAAATATCCAATGTACACATAATCTGTTAACATCTTGTCAACTTTTATTTACTAGATAAAACGTTCTTTTAATCTATAGTTGGCCACACCACGGGATACCTATCAGATGCTCTCATGTCTTTCATAAAGGCTTCACAATGATAATTCCAGGTCACTACAAGAGCTGATACAAGACAGAACTGAGATGTACTCCATCCATCAATGCTTCACGGGATAATTTCATGTATGACAGGCAAATGCATGGAGAGGTGTTAATAACCGCCACTAAATTGAGGGGTTCCAAAAGGAAGGCCACAGGGTGCCCAAGCGCCGTAATGGCTATAACATAAATTCTTACCTGTATTCCGGTGTCTTTTAACGGCCGGTTTGGAAGCGATTTGAATCAGAGCTTAACGTAAATACCGCGCGCCTTTATTAAGTCTCAAGTTCTCAATTAATCATTAACCCTCCTCCGGGAGAATCTCGGGTTTCAATTAACTCTGCTTAGATCATAGCGATGTATTTCATTCATCGCACTGATCGCACTGATGTTCAACTTCTTGTGGGCATTATGATTTCTATGTTAGTTGTTGTTAAAGGGTTTACGTCACCGGAGGAAGATGACTTGTGGATGTAGGGTTTGGGTGAGCGAGTAAATTGTAAATAAGACATTAATAAAAAAAATAAATCATTTATTACAACAATTGAAGCATCAAGAAGTGTTTATTTATCTTATTATTTACAGCAAATAATATTACAAAGATGTATTATGACACTGGATATATGCTTTTCATTTGAACGTCTATCAAGTTTCAAAAGTTTATTGTTACATTGTTAAACATATCATAAATAAATTATCATTGATAATAATATTATGAATAAAAAAAAAATGGAAATAATATTTTTAGTCCAGCATTAAAATGGCACTAACGTAAAAAATTTCAAATTAGTAATGTACCAAGAGGACATGCCATTAAGCGGGCTCTCAGTCACGGACACATGTTTTATCGATACAACGATAATGGTACAGTAACTGTAACAAGTTAAACTATGGAAACCTTATGGTATAATTTATAATACTCTCGGACTAAAATTAAGTTTTTAGTGCTGCTCTTGAAATAACTTGAAAAAGTCCGTGACTTTACTTTGTACAAGGAATAAAGTAGACACTTTAACACCATTAAAACGTTGTTTAGTTTCTTCTGTAACTATAACTGTAACTATAACAGGTTTAAACTAGGAAAACCTTACGCTCATGTACTCGCACTCTCGGGTTAAAATTACTTTACTGTTCTTGAGACTCGACAAAGGACTCATTTCAACAAGTCCGTGACTTTACTTTGCGGATCCTTCCTTCAGTTCATTAATTTTCTGGGTGGGTGTGTCTGTCTGCATCGTTCAATAAACCTACCCACTTGCGGGCATCCTGCTCAACTCCCGATACTATTTGCGCGCCCACTTTGGGCAAATCGAGATTTCATCCGGTAATAGCGACTATATATTCATACTGTAAGTACTTCTTCTTCTACGTGGTATCAAATGATGATACCACGTGCAATAATGGTCTTTTTCGTCGGTTTCCAGCTCATGTTTGATATCAGTTTTCTTAAATTCTACATCACTTAAATAGAGGATAATACATGGTTGCGCGGAGATATGAAATTTATCTTCGAGTGTTCAACTCGATATCGAGTGAGCGCAGCGAACGAGTGACATATCGATTTGAACACGAGAAGATAAATTTCATATCTCCAAGCAGCCATGTATTGTTCTGTTTATTTTATAAACCTACTTATAACGAGGTTTTTGACGATTTTCCGAAGATTTCCGACCATTTTCCGAAGATTTCCGAAGATTTTGAAAATGTTGTCCGGTAATCATACGAATGTTTCCGAACATTTTCCGAAGTTTTCCGAAAATTTCCGAAGATTGCCGAGGAAGATCCGAAGATGTTTCGACTTAATATCGATAAACCTTGGCCCATTGAGCATTGTAACTGGCAAACTCTGTGAGCTGATTGGTAATTATGGGTTAGAGACTGTTGTGAGTGTTTTGTTTACAAATACACGCACGCGCTGGCCGCACAATGAACGAGAAATTTTCAATACGCTTCAATACGCACGAGGCGTAGCCGAGTGCAGTATTGAAAATTTCGAGTTCATTGTGCTGTCAGCAAGTGCGTGTATTTGTAAACAAAACACGAACTAACAGCCTCTAACCCTTTTAATATACAATCTGAGTACACCGCACGCAATACACAATTTCGCGAACTTTGAACAAGAATTTTAAGAATAATGGCGTAGTTTAAGAATATGAATCACAAAAAGCCATACAAAATTAAAATCATTCACAAAATCGTTCATAAGCTTAAAACGTTCACGAAAAAAGTCAACGAGATTGCGAGAAGAATGTTTAAAGCAAGTCAATCGCTTTTCTTTGACACGTTATAAGTGAACGCAAAATTGCAATTTTCAAATCTTGCATTTCCAAAGTCAACAAATTTAGGGGAACTTGTAGTTGCGAAGGTGTTTTGATACGTAATTTCGTTTGTATTTCTTTGCTCGATTTGCTGCACTTGTTGTGTAGCCAAAGACGTTGTAGGATTTGTAGCAACTGGTGCCGCTAGAATTTCAGAGCATTGCTTTTGCTGTTGTAAAGTTTGTCTCTCACAATACACTTTTACGCTTCCTTCATTCCTGTGACCCGACACCTGCATTATGCGGTGGACAGGAATTCCTGCTCTATCTAGCAATGTAACTGAGGTCGCTCTAATGCAGTGGTTTGTGTAAACTTGACTAAGTTTTGCTGCAGTTGAAATTTCTTTCATCATATTTCCTAGCGAGTTCACACCGAGCGGCGCTCTATCAAACCAGATTTCGTCGCTAGCACAGAATTTTCTTTTCGGCCTCTGAAAGAGTGCTTCTTCGCCTGGATTAAGAACCTGAATTAACTTCTTTAGGTACTGAACTGGACAGTGGGTTTCGCCTGTAGAGAACATTTTGGGATCTGCTTCATCGGCCTTGTCACTGATACCGCCAGGATGGTTTTTGGTTTTCTCTTGCTCGGCCATTTCAACATATTCCACTTGATTTGCGTCTCTCTTGAAAACAAAACTGTTTTTTGTTAATTTTCTTTGGTTTTCTCTACCTCTTCTGCAGAAAAATAGGTTTATATTAAACCAATTTACTCGTAGCAACGAAATAGGCGAATCTCCGCCAAAAACGCCACTTTCGTAGCATTTTTGTATGTCCTCGGCCTGAATACTCGCATGATGTTTGACTTTAGACGTACCGCTTTCCTTTATTTTCTTTAGCTTGGCGTTCAAGGACTTGTTTGCTGTTTTGAAAATAGGATCACTTATAATAGAAAATGTCTTTCCTACTGTCTCTGAAGTGAGGTAACGGTTTATTCCTGCCCTTATAGCGACATGAGCTGAACGGCTGTAGTCCTTTCCGTCGTCTTGTTTGAGTTCTTGATAAAACCTGCTTAGCCTTTCTGCTATTAATTCTTGGCTTAGGTTCTCCAGCTCCTCAGAAGGATATCTTAATTGCAACCAATCTGAAAAAGAAAATATCAATTTAAGTAAAGTTTCTTTCAAATTAAATTAAACATAATCAGATTTTATGTTCTACAAAGCTACCACAAAGCCCGAAACTGTTTTTGTTCAAATAGCAGATTGCAGAATAACGCACACAAAAATTATATAGTTGAGTTTCAGCTTACCTTTGAAAATAGCAACGCTCCAGTTTGTTTGCCTCTTGGTATTTATGGGTATCGCTTCGTTGATGATTTCAGGGATTTGTTCTTCCTCTATTTCAGCAAATCTGTCAGCTGAAGCCATTGTCAATAATGCACGATTTTTATGCGTTATTGTCAATAACGCACTGTCGGGGTTTGCTGACGACAGGTAAAGTAAAATCACGTGCTCGATTTTAACCAATTGCGCGCGTGGATTTTGGACAGTGAACGAAGATTGTATATTAATTATGGGTTAGAGACTGTTGTGAGTGTTTTGTTTACAAATACACGCACGCGCTGGCTGCACAATGAACGAGAAATTTTCAATACTGCACGAGGCGTAGCCGAGTGCAGTATTGAAAATTTCGAGTTCATTGTGCTGCCAGCAAGTGCGTGTATTTGTAAACAAAACACGAACTAACAGCCTCTAACCCTTTTAATATACAATCTGAGTACATTGCACGCAATACACAATTTCGCGAACTTTGAACAAGAATTTTTAATAAATAGAATAAGAATTCAGTTCTAGCTAAGTAGCACAAAATTATATTAGCGTAGTTTAAGAATATAGAAATTACAAAGCTAAATTAAATATAAGTGAGGCTTAAAATCATTCACAAAATCGTTCAAAGTTCATATTTGTTCTTCCACTATTTCTGCAAATATGTCAGCTGAAGCCATTGTCAATAATGCACGATTTTTATGCGTTATTGTCAATAACGCACTGTCGGAGTTTGCTGACGACAGGTAAAGTAAAATCACGTGCTCGATTTTAACCAATTGCGCGCGTGGATTTTGGACAGTGAACGAAGATTGTATATTAAAAAATGATATCACACATGTGTGGATACCATTTTTATCCACACATGTGTGAAACCATTTTTAAGCGATGACGTCATTTTATGACGTCATCGGTTAATGCTGTAAAGCGAAAAGCGATGGAATTCATGGAATTTTTGGTGTTACGGTGTTACGATTACTCCCTGAATTGAACCGAAGAGCAATGGGAACTAGGTGCATTGTTTGTATTCTTTTTGAGATCCGCCATCTTGTTTTTTGGCAAAGGAAGATATTTTTTTGCAGCTTGTATCATCACCGATCGGCAAACCTTATTTCATTTGTAGCTTTTAAATTGAGATTTCGAGTCTGCAGTGAGTGTTGCACTTTATCAGTTATCGAATAAATTTGGCATAAAGTTAAGAAGTGATGTCTGTCGTGACTGCAGACGAAGCAACCGATTATTAGCAGTTTTGAAACATCTGTTGAAAAGGTGAGCCATCTTAAACCTTTTTTAAGCGATGACGATGACGTGATCGATTAATCTCGCCGTGCGAGTGGACAGGATCTGTTGTTGTCTGTTGTCTGTTGCCTGTTGTGATCAACCGATCTGTAGATTCGAACCGAATACTGGGAAAAGAAATCAGGTCAACTCAACAAGAAATCGTCGCATAGAACTCAAAGCAAAATACTCCTGGGCCGTTAGAAAGGACTAATTTAAAGCATAAACGAAAGAAACAAATTATATTTGATGCGTTCTATAAGATTTAGTAAACAGAAATCTCTCCATTCTTTAAAACAAAAGGTGTAAACAATTTTAGACAGCGTTTGACCTTGCATCGTATATCGTATATCGTATGTCACGCCAAGATAACGCAATTTTTGTTGAACAATCATTCAGCACAGAAGTTGTCAGTTACTTTTATGTACCCTAATTTTTTGACAAATGTCCTGAAAATTATCAAAGACCCCTTGTGAAACGTCATCGCTTCTGCATGCATCGCGTGCCGTTTATTCTCTATTTGCTACCACTCGCTATACCACTGCAGTTTATGTAATAAAAGCATGTGTAAGAACTAAACATGAAAAAATAACAACATTCAGTTTCTGTTAACCGTCGGCCGTTTTCATTGTTAATTTTTACTATCTAATTGTCTATTTTTGTTTAACTTTAAACTTGCAAACTAAGATAATTATTTTTCGTCGACGTGCTCATTCATTAACAACCTCAGCTATTAAAACATTTCAAAAGTAAATAGTGCTTCATATTTTTTGCATCACATGTCATGAAGAGGAATAACTGCAAATTGCCTTTGTTGCTGAGGTCGTCTGCGAAAGAGTTGAAGTACAGCTGATCTGTATTCTTCCATGCGGATAGCGTATAATATAGGATTTACAAGCGGATTTGCATAAAATAAAATAACAAGCGTATCCTGTAACCGAGTAGCCGTTACATTGGACATTGAAGTAATGACGTCATTGGTATAAACGAGAAAAAAGAATATAATACTTGGTAGGTACAACAGCAGCGATACGACAGTCACGATCAACAATGTCATGGTCAGTTTTCTTTCTCTAGTGGCTGCACCATAGCGTTGAGGCTGCGCTCCACAACGGACTTTAATAACAATGGACGCGTAAGAAATAGAAATAACTAATAGACAAATTGCTTGGAATGATTTCGATAAGTAATAATGATAACTGCTGCCTTCAAATTTCAATAAAACTGTCAGTGCAATTGATACCAACCCAGCCGTAACCCAAACAACGGCAATTATTAATGCGTAAACCCGATTTTTAATTAGGCGATGACTGAACGGCCGCAGCGTCGCGTGCAGCCGTTCAACAGAAATTGCTGCTATGTTTGTTAGAGAGGAAAAAAGGAAAAAGCGGAGGAGTGTAACTATTACATAACCTGCCCAGGGATCAATTGTGTTGTACTTCCAAACATTACATTTTACTCCAACCTTATAGAAGAGATAATACGCAGCATATCCTCCAACCAACGTATCAACAACTGCCAAGTTAACGACCAGATACGTGCTACGCCTGCGCAAATGGCGAAATTTTATAAAAACAATTATTGTAATGATGTTAAGTGTTACTATAGCAGCACACTCGGTTAAGCCCACAGCAAGCCAGGTAACACATTCTGGAAACGAAAACATCTTGAATTCTCACTGCCTTCTTGTATAAGCTGTTGGAAGTAATACTCGTGTATCTGTTGAGAGAAATAAGTGATGTTTTAGTTTTTATGACTAATCAAACTGGTTTAAATTTGCAGGACTAGCCGTAGGGACTAGTCCATGAAATTTTGTTCGCCTAGTCCCTGCGATCAAAATAAAAATCAACAAATCAAAAACCAAAGTGGTCGGTCCCTGTGACTAGTCCCTTCATGTAAACACTACAGGGGACTTATCCCTGTGAATAGTCGTATGTTTATAGGCGTGACTAGTCCCTTCGTGTAAACACTTTTGAAACATAATGGAACGCGCTATTCTTTAAGGGATTCCGAAAACAAACTTGTTGTACCTCTTCCACGAACTAAATATTTGAAAAAATAAATAGTGTTCAATAGTTCAGTCAATCAGATTGCAGCATTTGCATTAGTATACTAATAGAATTCTACTAATATAAGTTATGATGCTATCCGAAATCGTGATAGTCATTACATTTGAGACATTTTAAACATGGCAAGACTAAACGGCAAAATAATGTTCTTTCTGACAGAGTATATACGACCTCCAATGCCTAAGATTTTCCCGTCGCAGACGTTACCAAGGTGAAAGTCGCGGCGGTAAAGCTCAGCGAGGCTGGCTTTCCCGAGCACGTGGTTTAGCGGCGACTGATCCGGACTGGCGGCAATAAAAATCTTTCAACTGATACGCTACTCACGATACACTTAATAGTTAAACCAAATTTTGCGTAACTTTTTCTGCGCTTCATTGACTTCTCGGCCACTCAAGTGCTGCAAATAAAGATTTAACTTGCAGATGAGAGTTCACTTGAACAACTTGTGAAAGCTTTCCGTATTGAAGCAGGAGCAAGAGGCCTGTAACCTGGCCTGCCTAGAATTAAATATCAATTTTCTAAATGTCCGGTATAAAATCTGACCCTGGCTAGTAATAGTAATATGAATTCTAGTCTTTCGTTCTCCTTTAATACATGTAAAGCATAAAAGGGAAAGAAAGAAATTTCTTGTTCATTCAAATTGCTGCCACAACAATCTAAATTCTGCGCGCCGCGCACAAAGCGTAGATCATGTAAACCGCATATTAAGAAGAAATAAGTTGACCCTTCCTAATTTCATAATTTCATTTTGCATCAAGGCCTAAAAAGAGGCTGTCTACGTAAGATCAGATAAGGCAAATTTTGGAACCTCACCGATTTCTCAAAATGTGGTAAAAACAAAAAAGTGGCGTACGAGCCGCTAGTTGAGTGGGTCACTGATGTTTTTACCACATTTTTGACGTCTTCTGTGATCTATAACTGAACAGACGCACCGCAAAATGGAATCTATTTGTTTTATACAATAACAAGACATCTGGCCTCAGTATCGCTATAAAACCCCTCATAAAAGCTCCGCTACCGGTGAGCCTTGGTTGTTTTCATTTCAAGATAGTTTGCCGTAATTTCGAAGCACTGTCAAAACCGATTTAAAAATACGCAATATGAAGGAGAAATAAAATGCCACGAAAGAAACTGACCTTTATTCCATTTGTACTCTGTAAGCTTAACCTAAGGTAAGCGTTCTGAGCGTTCAACGGCGTTCATGGATTCCCGTAACTTCAAACTACTCGAGCATCGGACAAACACTTACAGCTTTCGATAATTTTTCAAATCAATCACTGTCTACTTCAAGCTTGTTTAGCCAGTTAAATGCCTCGAAAGGTGTAGAGTATTTGGCAGATTGTTCCTCGATGTAGATTTATAATTACGCTGAACTCTCACTTGTTGTTTTCACTGCAAGTTTTGAAAAACTTTTCCGAGAAGACTGACTTGGACTAAGAACTCTGATCACGCGCGCGAGTCACACCACGCAGTGACGTCATCTGACAGTCATCAGCCAATCACAATGCGCGCAGTAACTTGGTTGTTGTATGAAACAACTCAGAGAAAACTGACATTATAATACGTATACAACATAATTTCTCCTCACCTTTTCGACTTTTTGTTCACAAAATGAACTGTTTATGGAGCGTTTTGACCCAGTTTTCCCTTACGATAGGGTGTGTTGAAAGTACAATTCGAAAGCATTTCATCCATATTGGCGGATACCGTAATATTCACTGTGCAAACTGCACATCAAAAAATTTCGAAGTTCTTGCTCGGTTATTAGAAGATGCTGTGGATCTTTATAGCAGTTTTAGTTTGATCTTCGCGCCGCTATAAACGAGTAACCTCAAGAAACAAAAAATATTAATATGTAAAACAAAAGTTTCTGAAACACAGGCGGGGACAACTGCTAGCTGGCATCTAAAAGTAATCAGATCGCTTTCAAATGACACAGACGTCATGCCTGTCAAACATAATCCGCTCTTCTTATCTTCTCCCACATCGTTTCGGAGATATCTATCGACACCGAGACTTTCTATCGCCATTCTTATTCGAAATTCCTACCCAAACGATGACAAAGAAATACAGTCAGCATTTAAACTGCTGACCAAATACAGCTTACAACAACCTGCAAGCTTAGCAATACGGACAACTTCCCCGACCCATACATAGATAGGCCTTAGTCTACCCCTTGAACCCCCTACCCCTACCCCATGACACCTTAAGTGTATCTACATAAAACGCAAAACGATAAAATGGAAGTTGATTTTTGTTTTTAGTTTTTTCTTTTAGTTTATACATTAAACGGAAAACGATAAAACTGAAGTTGAGTTTTCGTTTTTAGTTTTTTCGTTTTAGTTTGTACACAAAGCGAAAAACAATAAAACGGAAGTCGATTTCTGTTTTTGGTTTTTTGGTTTTAGTTTACAAGTAAAGAAACTATTGCGATAATTTGGGGAGATTTTGACGTTTTTCTTATGTCCATAAATTGGGCTACGTAGCTATACTTTCAAATTTAACAAAACGATGTGTTTTATGTAAAATCAGGTTGCGCATTAGTAGAATTGTAAATGAAAAACTTAAAATAGGAGTGTGCATAAGCTCTTTTTTGTTTTAAAATACAATATATAAAATTTAAAATAGTAAATGCACGAACTGTGCACGGACCATTGCGCCTTTTTATTCAATTTAAATCCCTTTTCAGCACCAAGTGCTAAAATTTAACATACACGTGAATTCTGCTCTTAACAGGTGTTTTACAAAATTATGCCAACGTCCAGTTGACAAAAAATACAGCATCCTTTTGATTAATAGTTTCCTGCTTTGTATTGCAATTGTTTGTTGTATGAAATATACGCCAGCCTTAGTCGTTTCGGTGTGAGTAAACTTTAGTTTACATTTTGTCCGAATGTTTCTTCGTATAATTCTACCATGCTTATTTTTTTCATTAGGCTGGTTCATAATTCACCGCAACCCAATCTTTATTAGTTTTGAAATAAAGTCGGTATGGAGGCAAACTCTTAATTTGAATTTCTTAATTTGTCTTCTAAACTTAAAATAACGATAAACAAAATCCGGTCAATGTTAAAGTAAACAACGTTGCAGTAATCGAATGTTTCTTCCGTTAAGTTTTGAACGAGACGTAGATGTCGTTAAGACGGTAAATTGCATTCGTTGATATGTTTCCTCTTTCGAAGCTCCACCTGTTAATGACGGGGTTTTGTTGTTCAATACCCGTTGATCTTGTATTCAAACAGACTGGATATATACACGAACTCCAAAATATATATATACACGAACTCCAAAAACTTGAAAAATGTTCAGGCGCAATTTACTTGAATTATAAGCAACATTTTTTCAGTTATTTTCTTTTCTCTGCTGATAATAATAACAAGTTGTTCGTATAGTGTGATCGTCCAGGTGAGAGTAGTTCTGAAAAGAACTGTTGTTGGTGACTGACATTTCGAGACAACCTGTGCGGAAGTCATCTTCAGAGTCAAGTGAAAAGTTGTTGTCAGTCGATGATGTTGTAAGTCTGGTTCGTTGAAGCTGATTGGTCAGTTTAACTGTGATGTTACGCAAGAAATTAATCCAGGCGAAACTCAAATGTCGTACAACGTACCATGAATTCAAAAATAGCACTAGCTTTCGACTTTTGATCGAACTATTTTTCAAACAATCTAGAGTGGGTCTAACGTAGACGAGAGCTATAGGATTGCGCTCCTGTTAGGGGATCGATGTTACTCGTTAGAAGGGATGGGTGCAACAATAAATTCGCGGCAGTTTTGCTAAAAAATTAACGTATGGGAAGAAATTTTTAAAATGAATATGTTTCTTTAACTTTCTCATTCATAAGTTTGGCTGTGACAATCGTTTAAGGTTTTACCCGATTTTATGCCTTGGTTATATCAAGATGTCGCGATTCGTCAAATAGCTCCCTTGGCCTTTATTGGCATCGTTTTCATGTGCACCTCAATCATTAAATTTATCTCTGATCATTTGTTTGAGTAACTTGCATGAAGGTTAACATTCACTTCAATGTTTTTGGTCACTTACCTCTCTGTGGTCTCACTTTTCTTTTCTTTTGAAATGCTTACCTCACTGTAAAAATAGGGGCACGCCTGTGTAACAAAATACAAAGTACAAAGCATATACAACACCGTGATAAAGAAAGTTAGTGAACCGCCATTGTCAGTAAAAACGTAATTCTTGGTAATTTTTCCTGAGTAATTTTCATTTGGAAAATGGCTGAATGACTTGCTAATATTTATATCCTTCATTTATATCAGTACCTGAAAGATGGCCGTTATTTCAGAACTTGTGGCAGTCTTAGCTTGTATTGAGTAGTGTGTAGTCGACGCTACATTACATTTCATATAAACACATTAAACAGCTTGCACCAGCTGCCGTATAAAAAAAAATAGCTATTGATTTGGGAGCCAGTTTTTATAACAACGGTTGCTTAACTTATTGAAAGAGGCTAAGAACGTGTGTCCGTCAATGTTTGGCAGAATTACTAAATTTGAAATAGTGAAAACCTTTCTTGTTGCTAACCACTCGCCACGGGAAGTCACGTTTCTTGATATCTTTTTTTTTTCGAAAAGTATCAACTGCACTTCTTTTAGTTATATCTGGAGGTTTTAGGAACCATCCCTTCATTGTGCGTTGAATTTTACCATGCTCTGAGTCAGTATATGATTCGTTTTAATGACGGTTGATTATAAGTGTTGTGTGGGAAATATAACATCGTTTTAACTCATATAAGAATGTATCTGAAGAGTAAAGTGCGCAAGGCTGTTGTTTTAAATTTTGAGAAAGATAATTGATGTTTTTGGTGTGGGCGTTTTATATTTGTTCCGTTTAGCATATGACTTAATTTTGGCAGAGAATGCCTTTGACGTTCATGTCTAGTTCTGGAAGCCGGCAACACGTGATGTTCGCATATTGAGATACATAAAAGGTAAAGGTAAAGCAACTTTATTTATACACGGTTTGTGTTTAAAGCTAGAAGCTTGTGGGGCCGTGTATATGAAACAAACATTAAATAAACATAACATGATTAAAAATCCCAACTGGCAGGAGGCAGACCAGTTGGCTATTTACAAGCATGACCGAGGATTTGAACTCGGGACAACCGAGAACAAATTCAGATAGTGGTCAGAACGGGACTTGAACCCGGCACCTCCGGATTTCAAGTCCGGCGCTCTAACCACTCGGCCATGCCGCCTCCAGCATACATATTTAACAATTAGATTATGCGTTGAATTTTACCATGCTCTGAGTCAGTATATGATTCGTTTTAATGACGGTTGATTATAAGTGTTGTGTGGGAAATATAACATCGTTTTAACTCATATAAGAATGTATCTGAAGAGTAAAGTGCGCAAGGCTGTTGTTTTAAATTTTGAGAAAGATAATTGATGTTTTTGGTGTGGGCGTTTTATATTTGTTCCGTTTAGCATATGACTTAATTTTGGCAGAGAATGCCTTTGACGTTCATGTCTAGTTCTGGAAGCCGGCAACACGTGATGTTCGCATATTGAGATACATAAAAGGTAAAGGTAAAGCAACTTTATTTATACACGGTTTGTGTTTAAAGCTAGAAGCTTGTGGGGCCGTGTATATGAAACAAACATTAAATAAACATAACATGATTAAAAATCCCAACTGGCAGGAGGCAGACCAGTTGGCTATTTACAAGCATGACCGAGGATTTGAACTCGGGACAACCGAGAACAAATTCAGATAGTGGTCAGAACGGGACTTGAACCCGGCACCTCCGGATTTCAAGTCCGGCGCTCTAACCACTCGGCCATGCCGCCTCCAGCATACATATTTAACAATTAGATTATGAGCTCGAGATTTCTATGAGGTGATAGTTGATGAGGCCGCAGGCCGAATCAACTATCACCTCATAGAAATTGAGAGCGAATAATCTAATTGTTTTAGTAGAATTCTGACTGAAATAAACGCAAATAATGGTTTCTAATTATTTTCCTACGTATTATCGAACTTAACGTTTTTACAAAATCGCACGCATTGAATTGTCCTTGGTAAATTTGCAGTTAATTACGCGCGTGCACCCGTTTTTCAATAATTTCAAGCTTTTAAAGTCAAGAAACCGCTAATGTCCTTCTTTTAGTCTCCTCGGGAATTTTATTATCCATTTATATTTAAACTTCCTTCCAAAACTTCGGAAAAACGATAAAAACGTCGCATTTTGTGGACGACCTTCGGCAACTGCACACTAATGGCTGATAGTGTTCAATAGCTCAGCCAATCACATTGCAGCATTTGCATTAGTGTACTAGTAGAATTCTACTAAATCCTATTAGATATCGTTTCACGGGCTAAATGAAATACTCTATTCAGGAAAAATAATGAATTGCGATTGTCATGCAAACAGTACACATAAACAAGTAAAAACTGGGATATAGTCGTTCAGGTGTGAGTAAACTTTAGTTTACATTTTAACCGAATGTTATTTCTTAATTTGTCTTCTAAACTTAAAATAACGATAAACAAAATCTTTAACGGTCAAATTCTAGACCTTACCACAATGTTAACCCTTTTAAGGGTTATAGGCACTTTAAAAAGTGCCTATAACCCCAAAAAAAATTTTCAAGCAAAAGAATATTTACATTTCTCTGATTAATAATTGACACTAAATTGAGGCGTTTTTACAAAAAGGCGTTATTGTATTGCAAGTAGTGTGCTGCAACTTTCAGTGATTGTGTAATATCAAATTAATCATCCCAGCATGACTGCAATACAGGCAACATGTAGGGTTCTTAAATCACTTCACTTCATATGTTGATGGAATTTGCTGAGTGTAAGTTTATTGAATGGCCGAGAAGTCTTTTACTTGTACGTCAGATCACAGGTCATAGGGACGTTTTTCATTCACCACATGTTCATGATCATATTCTTGTGAATATGACGACGCGTACATTGTTATGGTTAAAATGTTTACGTCACCAGAGGAAGATGACTTGTGGATGTAGGGTTAGGGTGTACAGGTAAGTTGTAATGGTAATGAAGGGACTTTGTAAACATGAATTATTTGATACTACTTTTAGTTAATAGTTCCACACAAAGACAAAAATATTTTTTAGTATCAACAAGTATGGTATTGATTTTTCTTATTATTTACAGCAAATAATGTAATCAGAACATTTATCACGTTTCAAAGACGTATTATAACATCCTTTACAAAATATCACAATTATATTATCATAATGGAATATGAAAAAAAGGAATTATAGTACTACACATAACATGTTATTAAAGATAATAACAGTTATATCTTTTAACTGATCTTTGGTTAAACTAAATGAAAAACAACGAACGAACGATTTTCTTCAGCCCGACCAAAATAACAGTAACATGTATGGAACAGAACCTCGATATAACGAACCTCGAAATAACGAAATCCTCGTTATAACGAACACAACCTAGAAGGCCAAAATATAGCTTGATGTAACGAATAACGAGGCTGTGACAGCGCTACGTAATTTCATTTTGTCATTTGACAGGACCGGTTTGAAGGAAACAGAATTTATAGAGGATACATTCTTACGGATGACAATAAAAAAGACAGGCAATCCTCACTAATCAGCATTATAATATAGATAGGAGTCTGCGCGCGCTCTGATTGGCTAAAAACCTATGTTTTATCAGAGTATAAAACATAGAAAAATAATGTTTTATTGTTTTTCATCAGCTTTCTTCGAGTGCTTCGCGCCTCGTTGGCTATAACCACTCGTATCCAACAAGGGCGAATGGAATATTTGTATTTATTAAATTGCTTTTTACTGAAGTATAAATCCACTGGACATTTCATTTTGATGTAAACGAAGTGATAGTATGAGGAGGCGGGAAAATTTGTGGCGCGGTGTTCACTCCTTGAGTTTAATGAAACACGCAACGACAGTGAGCGAGAGAGTTTTCTTTCGAAGATTTTCCTCGACAATCTCCTCTTAAATCGTCTATTCATGCTGGAAAATTGCGACAACAATTAAGGTTTACGGGAAGATCCGAAGCGATAGCTTTTCTGGAAATTATACGCCTTGTGCAAGACAAGCGAAGCAAGTGTTCACATATTGTACTTGTTTACGGCTCCACGGCTGTCATCAAGACTACTGCTGAAACGAAATTGCACTCAGAGTCGGTGAAGTTTATTGAAGTTCGAAAGGACAAGATAAAGATTGAAAGGTAACAAACTTACGTCGAACAATGAATGAAATTGTGTCAGTTTTCTGGTCTTCCCGTAAACTATTTGCTGCTTTTCATCTTCGTTCAATCGCTCTTGTTGTACATTTACAAGTATTTTAATTTAAACTTTTCACTCGCGGCGTCTAAAATCTATATCATAAAGCAAAGAAAGAAGCCTAAGCCATGTTTTATACTGTCATAAAACACTCCGGACATTTGAGAACACTCGAGAAATGTAGAAAACATTCGCCTGCGGCTCATGTTTTCTACATTTCCCTCGTGTTCTCAAATGCCCGTCGTGTTTTATGACAGTATAAAACATGGCTTAGGCTTCTTTATTTATTAATTAAGAGTGCTGATTAGAAGATTTAATACAATACTGACAGTTTTGATACCGTGTTCATTTTGAGGATTTTTTTAAATGGAGTACGCATTTTTACTGATGACAAAAAAGAAAATTAACGATAAAAACCGACGTTTCGGTGTCTTCATGACGCCATTGTCAAGGAGAAATGAAAATTGCAAAGTTTGTGGCAAGGTGTGACATTATAATTAGCATACAGTGGAGGCTAATTATATAATACTTTTGCGCGAGTCGAATCGCTTTGCACGTTCAGAGTGGGTTTCAGGTCTCTGATGAAAAGCATTTCATTCACCCAACAATCGAACTTGGAGACACCGAAACGTCGGTTTTTATCGTTAATTTTTGCCTGTCTTTGCATTACTAAATCTTTATTGACAAAAAAGAACAATCTTTATTGGGAGTAATCTGACTTGTTTTTTTTTTTTTTAGCGTCTCAATTTATTTTGTCTGTTCAGTTTCTAGTTGCTAAAACGATTATGATGAGCAGATATTAAAAATATGTAAAAAAAAAAATTAAAAAAAATTAAAGCGTATAAAATAATTATAGGAGCACAGGGAACAACCCTGGCTGAACTATTGAACACTATTTATTTTTTCAAATATTAAGTTCGTGGAAGAGGTACAACCAGTTTGTTTTCGGAATCCCTTAAAGAATAGCGCGTTCCATTATGTTTCAAAAGTGTTTACACGAAGGGACTAGTCACGCCTATAAACACGCGGACTTGTAAAACGCGGACTAGTAAAACGCGGACTTGTAAAACGCGGACTTGTAAAACGCGGACTTGTAAAACGCGGACTTGTAAAACGCGGACTAGTAAAACGCGGACTTGTAAAACGCAACAGAAATGTTCACTTTATTAACACGATCACCTACTATTCACTGTTATAATTATAATCTAATTTGGTGCATTTTAATCCATACCATATAATATTATTAAGTAACAGTTGTATCTCGGAATGAACGTGATTGTTTTGTACGTGATTAATTGCAATAAAAAAATCTACAAATAAATCTTGCTACGTTTTAATTAATAAAACATAATTTGTACCACTGCATAACCTTGGAGACTCGAGCCGACAATTTACGTTTTGTAACGCAACTGAGTAAAGACTTTCACTAAACTAACAATCCCAGATGCTACAGTGCAACGTCATCAATAACAATAGAAAACGTTTACCTCAAAATAAGAGGTATAAATCAATACAAATAAATCTATAAACAAGATTCATAATCTAATTTAGCGTCATTGTAATCTGTATCATCTAAAGAAACAATCCCAGATGCTACACAGATCTCTGTATAGTGCAACGTCATCGATAACAATAAAATACGTTTACCTCGAATTAGAGGTATCATAACTCCTAACAGTAACGAATGCAATACTAATAAATCTACAAATAAGATTCATAAGTTAATTTAGTGTCTTTGTAATTTGTATCATATATTACCTTACGCAAATTCGCAAGTAGCCCATCAGAAGCGTGATCTTCTGTCCTGATATCCTACGATATCAAGTCACTGACCTAATATGCCACGATATCATGGTCACTTTCCAGTAAAGAAGTGTTACCGGGCAATGAATTGAAAAGAGCTCTCACCAATAAAACAAAACCTCGTAATTTAAGTTTACCGGTCGTAAAAAAGGAGAAAAATCTTTCCCGCCAAAACTAAACTTGAGCGCGCTCGCCAATTGCGTGATGTTCTTTCAGACTGAAACAATGAAATCGGAGTTCTTAGATTTTCGCTAAATTTTGATTGTCAAAACTAAGAGAATGGCACTCCAAACAGACGAGTCAAAAAAGCGTTGAAGACCAAGAAAGAATCACACAATTTGCACTACGCCCTGACAAGGACGGCTTGAACAGAGCGATTTTGTCGAGGACGAGAAGAAGCCTATTCAAGTTTACACGAAACAAGAACTTTCCGGATTTTTGTTGAATTTGGGTATGAATCTGGGTACGGTAAATACCTAATCGTACCTTTTTGGTACGCTTTGGCGGCATATCAGGCTACGATTAGGTGTAAATATTCGTTATTCGTTATATCAATCCCAGATGCTACACAGATATCTGAACAGTTCAACGTCGACAGTAACAATAAAAAAGTTTTAGTTTTCGGGACATTATATGGTGACATGATCGTAACAGACCACAGTTCAACTAGAACCTTACAGCAAGCCTTTGTACGATCATCTCTTTGTGCTCTTGGAGAAGAAACGGTTCAAGATCGGCTGGTATTCGGCATACATTTGGCTCGAAGGAAGGAAAGGTCACCCTGATGCAGAATGGGTTGACACGGTAGTAGACATTTGAAATATCAGGTGACGTTTGTTGCTGACCTGCCTTGTAATATTGTCGGTGAAGTCGTGTAGTCAGCACAAGGTCATCAGGCGGATCGGGTATGCTTCCGTCTGGCTTCAAGGAGTAGCCACAGCCATAACATCGTGTAACCTTGCTGTCCAGAAACGCAAGTCTTACGAAAACTAACATTCCTGGTGTAGGCTTTGGACGCTGAGGGTACGTGGGCGGTGTGTTTTCTTTGACTTGCTGGCGTTCATGTTTTTGACAAGGATAATTATAGATGAGATGCGATGATTCTGGCACGTTGAAACCATGACTAGGCTGGATCGGAGCATGGGGTGCGTTGAGGGGCGAAAATGTGACGTTTTGGTCAGAGACGAAAGTTCCAGGTACAGGTGGGCATGATGGTACCGCATTGGACACAGACGCGAATGAAGGCTGCCATACCTGATTACAAACAAGAGGTCTTCTCTCCTTACTTTGGTTCGACGTTCCAGGAACAGTTGGATTTGAAGAGACGGTGTTGCTTAAGGGCTCTAATGCAGGCTGCAAGACCCGGCTGCGAACAACTTGTCTTCCCTCAATCAATGTTTTATTGCTGCCACCTTTTCGTTTTCTTGTTCCAACTTTTTGGCCTGCGTTCTTTGGCATCAGTTCTTCCCGTTACAAGGTTGTCCTAAATTATTTTGAATAAGTTTCCATGATGTAGATGGGTAAATAGAGCGAGAAATATCCACAAAGATCTATGTTCTTCAGCAGCCTTCTTCGCGTGTTTCATTCAGCTTCAGACGTCAACAGCGTGCCAAAGATTTTGGCGCCTTTTCATGCAATGGCTTCGTTTGAGTTGATGTGAAATGTCCAGATCATTTTTTTTGATGTGAGAAAAAATCTCTGAAGCGATGGGGTGAAAAATAATAACGAAAAAATATTTTCTGCTGCTCACTTTCTTCACTAGTTTTCATTCCCGCGGTTGAGCAAAGATTTTGTCGCCTTTTCACGCAATCGATTCGTGTAGGTGAAATGAAATATCCCTAGTCGATTTTCAACATGATTTAAAAAATGTGCAGTGTCCTACAAACTTCTACGATAGGTAACTTTTAACGAAAAGTGGATGGTCAATATCAAACACGTAAGATGCCCAGGTCAAGCTTTTTCTGGAGTATGGCCGCCATTTTGGGCGACGTCGTCTTCGTCGTCGTCGCTAGGCGCACGCGCCCGCGAGCCATGTCGCTAGCCACGATGACCATGAAAACTCAAACGCATGGTTTCCTCAATTTCTATCTTCGCACGTTAGTTATGGGGCTCCGCTCTGGGGCCCTTCGAGCCGCTGGAGAGCTCCGCTAAAAAGGACACGCACAGAGAACACGTTTCTCGTCAGTACTAGGACAGTGCTCTAACTGAACTTTCTATAGATAGTTTTCTTTCCGAAATTGCACTAGGGACCCAACTAAATATTCGCTAAGAGTGAAGCGTTCCTCCCTGCTCACTAGTAATCAACTGAGACCAATTTTTTGCTTTTGCCGTTTAACCTAAACAAAAAAAATCTGTAATTTATCTGACTTGAGACGGGTTCAAAACTCTTACATCAATTTCTTTCGACTTTTCCGAACTGCAAAAGTACACTTCACATTTCGAAATTAAAGACTCAACTACGCCAACGTTCGTTTATCCTGACTATTACGCTAAACTCGTGTTAGTTTAGCTCACTAATTTGAAATTGCTTTCTTCTCTACAACTTCCTTTCAGCTGCTTCAAGAAATCGCACAGTATTTCCAGGATATATTACAGCCTTTATATCTCACGAGGGAGGGAGTCGCGGTGGCCTAATGGTTAGTGCGCTGGACTCCGGATCGGGTGGTCCGGGTTCGAGCCCTGGCCGGGGCACTGCGTTGTGTTCTTGGGCAAGATACTTTACCCTCATAGTGCCTCTCTTCACCCAGGTGAATTTAGAGCTGGGGGTACCGGCGAATTTAGAGCTGGGGGTAACCCTGCGATGGACTAGCATCCCATCCAGAGGGGAGTAGAAATACTCCTAGTCGATTCATTCTACGGAAACCTGATGGGCCACTAGGCTCGTATGCAGACTGTACCTACTCTAATAATTAATATTCTGTACACTACATTTCTCACCAGTATTATTGGCACGAATCTTGTCGAATGAATACAGCAACGAAACAGCCCTCTGAGTTAGTGAGTGATGTCAAAAATGGTTGTTCATCGATATTTAATGTTTGCAGTACATGTAAACAATCAAAACAATTTTTTAATTAGTTTCACTTTAAAAGTTTCAGAAATTATTAGAAGGGTAGAACTTGCAAAGTCTTCCTAATGTCGTGACGTATGATAGATATTGATGATATTACTCATCGGTAGTTGACTCGGTTAACGCAAACGAGACTAATCTCCAGCAAAGTTATTCGAACAAATTGAAAAGCATCCATGATTCGATGGAGAAGAGTTCATAGAATAAAATTGAGGCAGACCCATGAATAGCCTGCGAGCAGGCTCGCTTTTGGTTGAGTGATGCGAAGAGCGAAGCAATCCGGGAAGGAGGAGTCTAAATAATGACATAGTTATTTTCCTGAAGTTTAATTAAGTCATCATAACAAATTTCAATTAATTGTTTTAACTTTATCTCTCTCTGCTGGGAAGCGGCCCACAACCGGTTCCCTGCCGGTTCCAAGACCAGGTAAAGGATGAGGGTAGGGCATGAGCCCAGCAACCCCACCCCGTAAAAACTGTAACGTCAACGAGAGTAAAGTAATGAAATCATGTTATGGGACAGGAAGGCAGCCCAAAGAGACTGCGTAAGACACACACACCGTAGGGAAAATCTAATGGAAACTACAATGCAGAATCTTCTCTTAACCAGGGCAATTACCAACATCGGAACATGGAACGTTCAGTCGGGCCATGTTTGAGACTGGGAAGACAACGCAAGTTTCCGCAGAGTTGACACGATACAACATTGCAGTTCTCGGCCTGTGCGAAACAAGATGGACGCAGTCTGGTCAAATTCGCCTGAGCACAGGAGAAACTCTTCTGTATTCCGGTCATGAGGAGGACAACTCACCTCATACGGAAGGAGTAGGACTGATGCTGTCTGCTGAAGCATCAGCATCTCTCATCGAATGGACACCAGTGTCTTCAAGGATCGTCCTAGCAAGATTCCGCAGCAGAACAAGGAATGTGCAGATTGTACAGTGTTATGTACCCACAAGCGATGCAGTTGGTGACCTCAAAACCGATTTTTATGAACAACTGGAGGCGACCCTAGAGCAAAAACAATCATCGTCATGGGAGATTTCAATGCGAAGATTGGAATTGACAACATCGGTAGACAGCATGTAATGGGAAGAGAAGGGCTAGGCCAGCTAAGTAAAAACGGTACACTTTTTGCGAATTTCTGCTCATTAAACAACATCGTGATTGGAGGTAACCTTTTCGTCACAAGCGGATTTATAAAGCCACTTGGATTTTCCCAGATCATCACACAGAGGACCACATTGATCATATTACTATATGTAAAAGGTTCAGAAGATCCTTACAAGACACGCGTGTGAGAAGGGGTGCGGATGCCTGAAATTGAAACTCGAGAGGTTTTCATGTCTACCCCTAAACCAAGCCATCGCTTTAACACCGCAATCTTGATGCAGATGTAGATTCCAGGCACTGAGCCCCCTACGCGAGGAATCTGGGTCAGCTGAGGAGTTCTGGGAGGAATCAAAGACAGCTTGGATGAAGGCTTGACGTTGTCTTGGCAAAGACCGGATGATCAGTCTGAGAGTGGCCTCTGAACCATCAATATGCCATGTTATCCATGGAAACACACTAACAGAACCTTCCACAATGTACGAAAAGGATGTCTAATATCTCCCTTTTAATTTTTGTTACTTATGGACTGGATCATGAAGGAAACAACAAAAGATCAAGCAAGAGGAAACCAATGTCACTGTTAGGATAAAAGTAACCAAGGAAGGCCGAAAACAACATGAAGAAGGTAAACTGAGGCTGAAGTACAACAGACTGGGATGAGATTGGGAGCAAATTTCTGAAGGTAGTTAACCATGCCAAGTAGCCTCTTCACATCTTGCTTGCTTTCCGGGGTTGGCATCTCCTGAACCTCTTGGATCTTAGCTGGATCCGGTTTCAATCCTTCCTCAGATATGACATGGCCCATAAAGGAAACTTCGGAGAGGCGGAACTTGCACGTCTCCTTGTTTAGCTTGATACTTTGCTCTTGCAACGTTCTAAAAGGGTGATGAGTCAATGGTCATGGTTTTCAATGGCTTCTGCTTTAGTTTCATCAACTCCGTAGATCAAGATGTCATCAAAGATAGGGACAACCCCCTGAAGTCCTGCTAAGGCAGTGTCGAGGCGTCGCTGGAACTCCACAGGTGTGGGGGAAATACCAAATGGCATTCGGTTCCAACGGTATCGGCCCCATGGGGTTCCAAAGGTTGTGAGAAAACTGCTGTCAGTGTCCAACTGGACATGCCAAAGTCCATTCTTGGCATCTACTACACTGAAGACCTTTGCCTTTGACAACTCAGGTAACAAATCATCAATTACAGGAAGTGGATAATGGTTGCGCTTGAGGGCCTGGCTCAGAGGCTTTGGATCAATACACAGACGTATTTTGCCATTACTCTTCATAACAACCACCATTGACGACACCCAGTCTGTTGGAGTATCAACTGGCTTGAGAATTTCTTGGGCTTCAAGACGGCCAATTTCTTTCTTTAGAGGTTCCTTTACAGCAAGTGGTACCTTTCGCACAGGCAGAATCACAGGCGAAACAGTCTCATCTAGAGTAAGATGAAGTTTTTCTTCCAACTTGCCCTCTCCTGTGAAGACCTCTTTGTAGTCAGTAAAGACACTGGACCAATTAGGAGTGTCACCAGATACTAACATAATGTTGTCAACATTAACGGACATAAGGCTAAATTGCTGTATGGACGACGCACCCAGAAGTGCTTTAAATCCATTTGATACCACTTGTTAGGGACAGTTTGCTGTCCCGCGCCCCTCCGTACCCCCCTCGTGTGGGTCACATGATCTTGAATACCATGTGCTCTTCGCAGTTTGTATGTGCGAAGCGTTTGCGAAAGTTTGGTTGTTTTGATCGCTTTACTTTAGTCTATTTGCCATCGATATTGGATATGAGGCCGGAAGATGCCCAAAAAATATGTAAGTCTTCGTTTGTAAGGACATTTGTATTGTTTTTCTTTGTAATTCGGTTTCCTTTGGTTCAAGTCGCAAGCTTTGCATTTTGTAATTTTCAGCTGTACCGACTTCGACGATTGTGCCGACGTGCGTGTGACAGATTAAACATCTTTCAGTGCCCAAAGTTTGTCTTGTGGCTTTATTCAACATCGAACGTACAGATATTTTGGTGAAGAACCTGGATTGAAGTGCTTGTTTGTTGTCGTGAAGAAGTTTGGAAGTTCGAGTACGTAGTTGTGTGTTGGATCGAATTACATTTTCTGCATGTTTGGAGCAAACCGAGTTTGTCATTGACGTTTATGGTCTGGCTATTTGTCGTGCTTGGTTTGAGTTTTGTCGGCGAAATGTACCGTGGAATTGGCGAACGAAGAAGCTTGTCAGAGGAGAATCTACGCGTGAGTGTTCGACCTCGAAGGAACAATGTGACTTTAGATGCGCATGCTGTGAATGTTGAGAAAATGGCGGCCTTGAGAAAGCAACGTGGCGGCTACGCGTCGCGTCTCACTAGGAAGCGAGAGGAGTTAAAATCTTTGTTGGACAAAGGGGCAAGTGTTGACTGCGTCCAGAAGAGGATTGTACAGGTTAGAGCAGCTCTTAAAGATTTGTTTGATTGTAACGTTAAATATATTCAGTTGTTGGAGAGTGCTGGTATGCCAGAAGAGGTTCCCCGGGCCCAAATGTACTATGTTGAAGCCGAGAACAGTTGTAGTGAAGTGTTGAAGTTAGCGGAACACCGCGTGAGTGTATCATGTGCGTTAAATCTTTCGAGTGATAAGTTTGAAGAGGAAGTAAACCCGGAAGATAGTGTTAGCCAAACTAGTGGAAGTACAAAGAAGTCCTCTTCGACAACTGCGTCCAGTGCTCGGTTGAAGGCTGCGGCTAGAAAGGCAGCACTAATGGCACGTGCACAAGTCCTGAATGACAGTTTGGAGCTCAAACGTAAACAGTTACAGTTGCAACATGACCAAGAGCAATTGCACCTAAGAGCCAAGATTTCAGAGGTTGAGGCTGAGGAGAAGGTTTATCGAATGTTTGAGGAGAATGATGGATGGAGTGATGGTATCAGCCATGTAAGGAGCTCGGCTAAGAAGTCGCCTTTAAATCCAAATGCAGTTGAGTGGCCAGCATGTACGTTGAGTGACGTTAAGAAGAAGGTGTCCAGTGCGCAAGATCGAGGCGCCGGTGATGAAGTAAAGAAGGAAATGGATGGTGTGCGAGATGGAGGTGGCGATGTCGGAGTGAAAGCACGAGATCCTTCTGTACAGGTCAGAGAACAACAGGTCAGTCCAAATTCCACACTTTGTGGTGAGCCAAGCCTCCTTCAGATGATGAGCATTATGCAGTTGCCAAAGGCTGAACTTATGACATTTGATGGAGACCCTTTGGACTTCTGGATGTTTATGCGTAGTTTTGATAACAGCATTGGGAATGCAGCTTTAGATGATAGCGCAAAGTTTAACAGGCTTTTTCAGTACTGCAAAGGCGAAGCCCTCAAAGTTATTAAGTGCTGTGCTGTTATGAATCCTTCAGCAGGATATGCAAAGGCGAGAGCTCTGCTGAAAGAGAGGTTTGGAGATGATTATAAGATTTCTGAAATGTGGGTTAAGAAAGTCACAGCTGGGCCCTTTATACGACCTGCTGAAGGGCATCGCCTTCAGGAGCTGGCTGATGATTTCAGAAGTTGTAAGGAAACGTTAGAGGCAATGAACAAACTTGAAGAAATTGACACTCGCAGGAGTATGGTCAAGATTGTTGAAAGACTGCCACAGTTTCTTCAGGGTCGTTGGAGAAGGTTGGTGGTTAAGGCTTTGGAAACAACTGATAGATATCCTTCAATTGCCAATTTGATGCGATTCGTCTCAGAAGCCGCCCGTGAGGCCACTGATCCCGTGTTTGGAGTTTCGGAAAGCAAGTCTAAGGATGTAATTGGAAGAGGCCCACACAAGCAAGAAAGAGGCAAAGGAGTTAGTTTAGGGGTGCAAGCTGATGACTCACAGCAAAGCCCGGTATGTCAGAGTAACGGCAATGATCTTAAGGTTAAGGACGCTAAGCCTAAATTGTGTGTTTGTCGGCTGTGTAAAGGGGATCATAGTTTGAGCGTTTGTTCCCGGTTTAAAGCCATGCTGCCAGGAGAAAAGCTAAGTTTTGTTTGAGGTAGGAAACTTTGCTTCTGTTGTTTTGATGGTAGACACCTGGCAAGCCAGTGCAGAGCGGGTATTGTTTGTGGTGTAGAAGGTTGTACTGCGAAGCACTCCAAGTTGTTGCACAAATCCCTTGAGAGATCTGTGAGGGAGAACTCTGGCGAACAGCAGGCAAAGCCTAATCCAGGAACTGGTGATAAGCCAATTGAAAGCCACACCCTTGCATGCAGCTCACCGAAGCGTGGTCAGATCAAGTTAGCACTACCCATAGTTCCTGTGAAAGTGAGGGCCAAGGGTCAATCAGTTTATTACTACACGTATGCCTTGCTTGATTCAGGAAGCACCAAGACATTTTGCTCTGAGGCTTTGATTGAGAAACTTGACGCGAAAGGCAAGCGGGCAAATCTTTCCCTAACCACCGTCAACAGTAGTGAAAGTGCAGATGTGGAACTGGTGTCTTTGGAAGTAGTAGCGGCTAAGGGTGGAGCCGGTAAAACCAGTGTTGTCCAATTGCCGAAGGTGTACGCCCTGCCCAATCTACCCTCCTTGGAGAGCTGTATAGCCTCAGCAGGTGACATCCGCAAGTGGCCTCATCTAAAGGATCTTCGCCTCCCTCAAGTTGACAAGTCCGGTGTTTCCATTTTGATCGGCCAAGATGTGCCTGAGGCTCTTTGGCCCCTAGAACTGCGAAAGGGGGAGGAAGGACAACCTTATGCCACAAGGACTCGCTTGGGGTGGACCCTCAATGGTCCGTTGGAATCTGAGTGCCTTGTAGAAGAGTCTACCTTTTCCAACCTTGCTCATGCTGATGAGAGGCTGGATGCGCAAGTGGAGCAGTTTTGGAAACTTGAAACTAGTGAAGCCTTGGCAAACAGTTTGCCGCAATTTTCAGTTAATGATAAGAGAGCCGTTGATATATGGGAACGGTCAGTTGACGTAGTTGACGGACACTATCAGATGGATATCCCGTTCAAGTCTGAACATTGCAACTTGCCTGACAATCGAATTGTTGCTGAGAAGCGGCTTCAGTCATTAACCAATCGGTTCCTGAGAGATCCTGAGTTACATGCTAAGTACAAGGGTGGAATTCAAGAACTACTTGATAAAGGTTATGCAGAGAAAGTGCCTAAGCAGGAGGTGAGTGCGACTCCTGGACGGACTTGGTATCTTCCCCACCACAATGTTGTTAATGAAAACAAACCTGAGAAGCTACGAATTGTATTTGACTGTGCAGTAACATTTGGTGGCACTTCACTGAACAAAGAAGTTTTGCAAGGCCCAGACTTTACAAACAATCTCGTAGGGGTCCTACTGCGCTTTAGGGAAGAACCAGTGGCTGTAATGGGAGATATCGAAGGAATGTTCCACCAGGTTCGAGTGTCTCCGAAGGACCGTGATGTCCTACGTTTTCTTTGGTGGAAGAACGGTGAGATTGGTGGTGAGGTGGAAGTCTACAGGATGTGTGTGCATCTGTTTGGAGGTGTGTGGAGTCCAAGTTGCGCTAGCTTTGCTCTGAGGCGTGTGGCAGACGATCATAGACTGAATTTTCCTGAAGAGACAATACAAACTGTGCACAAGAATTTTTATGCTGATGATTGTCTGAAGTCTGTTGGTACTACTGTCCATAAGTTATGCCAGTTGCTCACGCTAGTAGGTTTTCGACTGACGAAGTGGATCAGTAATGACCGAAAAGTACTGGAGGCCATTCCTGAAGGAGAAAGAGCGAGGGGGGTCAAGAACCTCGATCTCGACCACAGTTCTCTGCCTGTTGAGAGGGCTTTAGGTATTCACTGGAACACTGAGAGTGATCAGTTTGGTGTTCAGATCAAGAGTAAGCAGAGAGAATTTACCCGGAGAGGGCTTCTGAGTGTCGTTAGTTCTGTTTATGACCCTCTGGGTCTGGTGTGTCCATTTGTTCTCCGTGCCAAGAAGATCTTCCAAGATGAGTGTAAGTCCGGCAAGGAGTGGGATGATCCTTTGAGTCCAGAGAACCAAGTGCGGTGGAGTAAGTGGTTGGAGGAGCTCCCCCTATTGGGTCAGTTCAAAGTCGAACGTTGCTTGGTGCCTGCCCATTTTGGAAGGCCAGTGAAATGTGAACTGCATCACTTCTGTGATGCTTCTCTGTCAGCCTATGGTTCTGTTTCTTATCTTCGTGCAGTGAATGCAGAAGGGAAAATTCATTGTGCCCTGCTGTTGGGGAAGTCCAGGTTGGCACCAATCAGGCAGATGACTATACCGAGACTTGAACTGTCTGCTGCCGTGATCGCTGTTAGAATGGATCGAATGTTGTCCCGTGAACTCACTTTGGAGATTCGTGACTCAGTATTTTGGTCTGACAGTATGATTGTCCTGCAGTATATTTACAGTTGCAGTAAGAGGTTCCAGACCTTCGTAGCAAACCGGTTGTCTGTCATTCATGATGGGTCAAAGCCAAGGCAGTGGAGGAAGGTTGGCACTAAAGAGAACCCCGCCGATGATGTCTCTAGAGGTTTGAGTGGGTCTGATATGATTTCCAGTGATCGTTGGAGGCGGGGCCCAGAGTTCTTGTGGCAAGAAGAGTCTGCCTGGCCCACCAATCCAGTTGTGCCCGAGATTCCTCATAATGATGAGGAAGTGAAGAGTCAAGCTAAGTGCTGTGTTGCAGACGTTCAGTGTGATGCTAAGGTTGTGGAAGAAGATGACGCACCCACAGCAGACAAGGAGGAGGAGCCCAAAGACCTCATGGTCCGATTTATAGAGAGTTACTCTTGCTGGTATCGTCTAAAAAAGGCTATGGCGTGGCTACTTCGCTGCAAGAATTGGCTGAGAGTCAAGACGAGAAGTGCTGAAAGGCCGCCTCCAGTGACAGCTGATCCTCTAGATCCATCAGAGCTGCAGGTTGCAGAGACAGCTATCGTCAGATTTGTCCAGCTCAAACATTTCAAAGAAGAAGTGAAAGCTCTTAAATCAAGAAAGCCCATTGTGAAGAAGAGCCCGATCTATATCTTGGAACCGTTTCTAGATGAAGAGGAGATTCTCCGAGTAGGTGGCCGTCTGAAAAATGCACCGCTGTCCGAGAAAGCTCAGCATCCCGCCATTTTGCCCAAGAACCATCACGTGTCAAGACTTGTTGCGAGGCGAGCTCATGAATTTCAGAGCGGGCATTCTGGGAAAGAGTACGTACTCTCCCTCATCAGGCAGAAGTTTTGGATTGTAGGAGCTAGGCCACTGATCAAACGGGTCCTAATGGATTGCGTAGTGTGCAGAAAGCTTAGAGGAAAGCCAGGAGTTCAGCAAATGGCAGATCTCCCCTCTGAGAGAGTAACTCCAGACAAGCCACCATTTTCGTTTGTGGGCGTGGATTGTTTCGGTCCTTTGGTGGTGAAGAGGGGCCGGAGTCAAGTCAAGCGGTATGGCTGCATATTCACCTGTCTTACTATGCGAGCTATTCACATTGAGAAGCTTGACAGTCTTGAAGCCGATTCCTTTATTAATGGCTTCATGAGATTTTGTGCCAGGAGAGGCGTACCAGAGAAGGTCAGGTCAGACAATGGCACTAATTTTGTTGCGGGGGAAAGAGAATTGCGTGAGGCAATGCAGAGCTGGAAGGATGATGGCAAGGTGAAAGCTCATCTTCTGCAGAAAGAGATCAAGTGGGAGTTTAATCCCCCAGCGGCTTCCCATATGGGCGGTATATGGGAGAGGCAGATCAGAACAGTTAGGAAGGTGCTGAATGTCATTCTCAGGGAGCAGACCTTAGATGATGAACGGTTGTCAACCTTGTTCTGCGAGGTCGAGTCGATCGTAAATGGCAGACCGTTGACAGTTTTATCAGATGACCCGGATGATGAAGGTCCCCTGACGCCAAATCATTTGCTTCTTCTCCGTGGAGGACCGAAACTACCCCCCGGTCAGTTTGATCAGAGTGATATTTATGGAAGGCGTTGGAGACATGTCCAGTTCCTCTCCGACCAGTTCTGGAAACGATGGGTACGAGAATATCTGCCTATTTTGCAGTTGCGGAGAAAGTGGTTGCAGCCGAAGAGAAATTTCCAGGTTGGTGATGTTGTCCTAATCTTGGGTGAAAAGACCCCCCGGAAGAACTGGCCCATGGGACGGATAGTTCAGACTTACCCTGGTAAGGATGGACTAGTCAGGTCAGCCCAGATCAAGACAAGCAGTTCAATCTTGACCAGGCCGGTAACCAAGTTGTGCCTTCTGGAGTGTACGGGAGACGAGATGTAAACGTTTGTGTGTCACGTGACACTGTATACCGGATTTGTCTTAACAAGGAACTATGATATAAACTGGACTGTCATTAGGACACTGAACTGTAGAATTCTCGGTAAACGCTCAGTATTTGTTTTTTCGCGTTTAAGGGGCCGGGATGTTAGGGACAGTTTGCTGTCCCGCGCCCCTCCGTACCCCCCTCGTGTGGGTCACATGATCTTGAATACCATGTGCTCTTCGCAGTTTGTATGTGCGAAGCGTTTGCGAAAGTTTGGTTGTTTTGATCGCTTTACTTTAGTCTATTTGCCATCGATATTGGATATGAGGCCGGAAGATGCCCAAAAAATATGTAAGTCTTCGTTTGTAAGGACATTTGTATTGTTTTTCTTTGTAATTCGGTTTCCTTTGGTTCAAGTCGCAAGCTTTGCATTTTGTAATTTTCAGCTGTACCGACTTCGACTTCGACTTCGACGATTGTGCCGACGTGCGTGTGACAGATTAAACATCTTTCAGTGCCCAAAGTTTGTCTTGTGGCTTTATTCAACACCACTGTGTACTCTATGAGATAGCACTCACCATTTTTGGGGTTGCGAGTCTGCAGTTCGACAGTTCCTAGAGGCTTGAGCTCTGAGTTGTTACACATAACCAGCGTAGTTTGTGTATTCTTCAAGTGTTTCACTCAGGGTCCTTTTGAACTTCTTGATAAATTTCAACTGGCAAGATGTTTACGGTTGCACCACTATCGAGCTGAAATTTGACTTGGGTTTCCTTTAAAACCATAGTAGCGGATATCTTCTTTGGAGACTCTTTGTGATAGACAGAATTAACAGATTCGACCATTAAGCAGTAGTCGTCGCTATCGCTTTCTTCCTGCTCATAAACCATGTTTACTTTTAATCTCGACTGTCGATCCGTTTGTGTATCTCTCGGTTTCTTGCGGTGCGGCGGCGCCTTTTGTTTGTTGCAGACAACAGAAAAGTGACTTTTCGCGCCACATTTGTCGCAGGTCTTGCCCCACGCCGGACATTTCTCCTTCTTTTCCTCGTGTTTCTTTGCACAGAACTTGCAGTTAATCAGTTTCGGGGTCTTACTACTTTTCGGATCACGTTTTGACTTTGGTTTGCGATCAGATTTCGATGTTTTCTCATCCACAGCATTAACTTCGTCTGACTGATGCATTGTTTGTAATTGTTGTTTGGTGCTCTCGTTTGCTCTACAGATATCGATGCAGCTTTGAAGGGTTTGCTTACCCTCCTGAAGGAGCTTCTTTCGGATCCCCTTATCCAAAATACCGACCACCATGCGATCCCTTAGTAAATTGTCGGTGAGCGCGACAGCGACCGCAGAGAAGCTACGTAAGTGTCGATAGACTCACCTGCAGCTTGATCCCGTTTATTAAACAAGTAGCGTTCGTAGATTTCATTCTTGATTCCTGCGCAGAACTCTTCTAACTTTCGAAGGACGATGTCAAATCTTTCTTGTGTGCTTCTTCATCGAAGGCCAAACCGTCATAAATATCCAGAGCGTCTTGCCCGATGCAATTAAGTAGCGTGGCCGGGCGAAATTCCTTGTCCTGGTTTTTGAGATAACAAACTGGTTAAAGTGATTTCAAGAATGAAATCAAATTATCTCACAGTAAACAGAATCATTTAATATATAGTTATGTACAATGGTGGGGAGTACTGAGGAGAATTCAGGGGTACAGGAGGGGTACAGTAGGGGTACAGGAAGGGTACAGGAGGGGTACAGGAATGGTACAGGAGGGGTACAGGAAGGGTACAGGAAGGGTACAGGAGGGGTACAGGAAGGGAACAGTAGGGGTACAGGAAGGGTTCCGAGGAGGAGCAGGGGGTGGTGGTAGTCGAGGGGTTTTCACTGTTGTGCTTTGTAACCATACCTCCATCAAATGATCTCACACTAAACAGAATCATTTAATATATAGTTACGTACAATGGTTTGGAGTACTGAGGAGAATTCAGGGGTACAGGAGGGGTACAGTAGGGGTACAGGAAGGGTACAGGAGGGGTACAGGAATGGTACAGGAGGGGTACAGGAAGGGTACAGGAAGGGTACAGGAGGGGTACAGGAAGGGTACAGGAGGGGAACAGGAAGGGTACAGGAAGGGTACAGGAGGGGTACAGGAAGGGAACAGTAGGGGTACAGGAAGGGTTCCGAGGAGGAGCAGGGGGTGGTGGTAGTCGAGGGGTTTTCACTGTTGTGCTTTGTAACCATACCTCCATCAAATGATCTCACAGTAAACAGAATCATTTAATATATAGTTACATACAATGGTAGGGAGTACTGAGGAGAATTCAGGGGTACAGGAGGGGTACAGTAGGGGTACAGGAAGGGTACAGGAGGGGTACAGGAATGGTACAGGAGGGGTACAGGAATGGTACAGGAAGGGTACAGGAGGGGTACAGGAAGGGAACAGTAGGGGTACAGGAAGGGTTCCGAGGAGGAGCAGGGGGTGGTGGTAGTCGAGGGGTTTTCACTGTTGTGCTTTGTAACCATACCTCCATCAAATGATCTCACAGTAAACAGAATCATTTAATATATAGTTACGTACAATGGTTTGGAGTACTGAGGAGAATTCAGGGCTACAGGAGGGGTACAGTAGGGGTACAGGAAGGGTACAGGAGGGGTACAGGAATGGTACAGGAGGGGTACAGGAAGGGTACAGGAAGGGTACTGGAGGGGTACAGGAAGGGTACAGGAGGGGTACAGGAAGGGTACTGAGGAGGAGCAGGGGGTGGTGGTGGTCGAGGGGTTTTCACTGTTGTGCTTTGTAACCATACCTCCATCGACCCCTATAAAAGGAGTGCACCGCTGCTTGCATTTTAGTCTGTTCATAGAGCTCGTGAAGTTCGAATCACAATGCAATTACAATTACAGTCATTCCTTCCAACAAGGTTATGGAGATATTGAAGAAAGTGACGATATCGAAAGCTCACAAGAAAGTGAACACTCATCTCAAAGATCTACATCTAGCGAAGAAATGGAATCATCCCAAGAGGAAGAGGAGCATATAGATCCTTGATCACACATTCAAGATGAAGCAAGTGATCGCCATGAAGCCCAGCTAGAAGCTCTAATAAACGAGTATGAACAAAATGGAGATTCGTCTGAAGTGGCCCGCATTAAGGCTGAGAACGCTTTGCTCCCTGTATGTAGAAAAGAGTTGAGAATAGTATTCTTGGAGTATTTAAAATGGATGCATGCGATGAAAAAGGATTCTACGTTCCGTAAAGTGATGCAAACAAGACAGGATCTCAAAGACTCAGAAGGATATGATTGGCTGGAATCGACAGAACTTGCTGTCGATAAGCGGAAATTCCTACTCAATCGATTGTTTGTCAAACAACCCGTTCCCGAAAACTAAGCGAACTCTGTCTGTGCACTTTTCTTATAACACATTTAATCGTTGCTTTGTTATCAATAAACTTATTTGAAAACAGATCAGCTGTTTATGTCTTTCTCTGCCATAGAATTTTAATAGGAACATGGCTGTATAACAACACTAGTGTAGCACGTTTCTTCCATTACTCATGTTCAGACCAGAGTTGTAATAACTCTAAGGTTAGAGCGAGTAAGTTTGAATTTATTATACGGTTTGGAATATTTACATTTCATGAAGAAACTAGAGCCACTGAGAAAGAAAATAAAGTTGGGAACAGTTAAACGTGTTTTTCATTATATGAAACTGCTGACTTTTGTCTTGCAAGGTTGTGTTTTTGATGAAATAAAAATTTTGCTTGACTTATAATCTGTTTGTGTTTATTATTTGCGGCAATTCGCTTCGCGCTCGTCAAGTTTACGTTCGGGGTCACTGAAGCGAATATATATTTTTCGTTTGTGAATAATAATTCGTTCTGTGGTTGGTCTATTGTTTCATTGTCATTGGGGAAAAAAAGCCATCTTCACGATAAACGTTTCGAAATCGAACAAAGTTTTTCAATTTTCCAGCGGGTTCAAGTTAATTGAAGGAAAGACGCTTTCTAAATCTACCCGCTTTTTTTTAAATGAGCCAATCAGGGTGTGAATAGAGCGATCAGGTCTGGGCAAGCCTATTGTTTGCTATTATACTTGAGCAGGAATCCACTCTGTCGAGGGAATGCCCTCATTAGTATGGAGGAAGACAGTTATTAATATGCAGCGTGAACGCCTTCATTATTGTGGAGGAAGACACTTATTAGTATGCGGGAAGTCCAAATTAGTATGCAGGAAGACATAGGGAAGACAGGGGAAGACACCAACGGGGTTAATTCGGTGCTCCTATTACTACTAAACGCCCACACCAAAAACATTAATTATCTTTCTCAAAATTTGAAACAACAACCTTGCGAACTTTGCTCTTCAGATAGATTCTTATATAAGTAAAAACGATGTTATATTTCCCGCACAACACTTATATCCAATCGTCATTAAAACGAATCATATACTGACTTAGAGTATGGTAAAATTCAATGCGCAGGATGGTTCCTTCGATGCAGTCTATAACATCCAGATATAACTAAAAGTAGTGCAGTTGATACTTTTCGAATAAAAAAAAAAGATGTCAAGAAACGTGACTAATTCAAATTTAGTAATTCTGCCAAACATTGACGGACGTACGTTCTTAGCCTCCTTCAATAAGTTAAACAACCGTTGTTATAAAAACTGGCTTCCAAATCAATAGTTAATTTTATACGGCAGCTGAAACAAGCTCTTTAATGTGTTTATATGAAATGCAATGTAGCGTCGACTACACACTACTCAATACAAGCTAAGACTGCCACAAGTTCTGAAATAACGGCCATCTTTCAGGTACTGATATAAATGAAGGATATTAATATTAGCGAGTCATTCAGCCATTTTCCAAATGAAAATTACTCAGGAAAAATTACCAAGAATTGCGTTTTTACTGACAATGGCGGTTCACTAACTTTCTTTATCATGGTGTTGTACATGCTTTGTACTTTGTATTTTGTTACACAGGCGTGCCCCCATTTTTACAGTGAGGTAAGCATTTCAAAAGAAAAGAAAAGTGAGACCACAGAGAGGTAAGTGACCAAAAACATTGAAATGAATGTTAACCTTCATGCACGTTACTCAAACAAATGATCAGAGATAAATTTAATGATTGAGATGCACATGAAAACGATGCCAATAAAGGCCAAGGGAGCTATTTGACGAATCGCGACATCTTGATATAACCAAGGCATAAAATCGGGTAAAACCTTAAATGATTGTCACAGCCAAACTTATGAATGAGAAAGTTAAAGAAACATATTCATTTTAAAAATTTCTTCCCATACGTAAATTTTTTAGCAAAACTGCCGCGAATTTATTGTTGCACCCATCCCTTCTAGCGAGTAACATCGATCCCCTAACAGGAGCGCAATCGTATAGCTCTCGTCTACGTTAGACCCACTCTAGATTGCTTGAAAAATAGTTCGATCAAAAGTCGAAAGCTAGTGCTATTTTTGAATTCATGGTACGTTGTACGACATTTGAGTTTCGCTTGGATTAATTTCTTGCGTAACATCACAGTTAAACTGACCAATCAGCTTCAACGAACCAGACATACAACATCATCGACTGACAACAACTTTTCACTTGACTCTAAAGATGACTTCCGCACAGGTTGTCTCGAAATGTCAGTCACCAACAACAGTTCTTTTCAGAACTACTCTCACCCGGACGATCACACTATACGAAAAACGTATTATTATTATCAGCAGAGAAAAGAAAATAACTGAAAAATGTTGCTTATAATTCAAGTAAATTGCGCCTGAACATTTTTCAAGTTTTCGGAGTTCGTGTATATATATCCAGTCTATTTGAATACAAGATCAACGGATATTGAACAACAAAACCCCGTCATTAACAGGTGGAGCTTCGAAAAAGGAAACATATCAACGAATGCAATTTACTGTCTTGACGACATCTACATGTTGAGTTTTATCTCGTTCAAAACTTAACGGAAGAAACATTCGATTACTGCAACGTTCTATACTTTAACATTGACCGGATTTTGTTTATTGTTATTTTAAGTTTAGAAGACAAATTAAGAAATTCCAATTAAGAGTTTGCCTCCATACCGACTTTATTTCAAAGCTAATAGAGATTGGGTTGCGGTGAATTATGAACCAGTATAATGAAAAAAAGCATGGTAGAATTACACGAAGAAACATTCGGACAAAATGTAAACTAAAGTTTACTCACACCGAAACGACTAAGGCTGGCGTATATTTCATACAACAAACAATTGCAATACAAAGCAGGAAATTATTAATCAAAAGGATGCTGTATTTTTTGTCAACTGGACGTTGGCATAATTTTGTAAAACACCTGTTAAGAGCAGAATTCACGTGTATGTTAAATTTTAGCGGTTGGTGCTGAAAAGGGATTGCGCAACGGTCCGTGCACGGTTCGTCCGTTTAATATTTTAAATTTGTATTTTAAAACAAAAAGAGCTTATCCACACTCCTACGTCTTATACATGAGCCTCTAACTCGGACATTGAGGGTAACCTCGTCCCACATTTGGACATTAAAATTGTATTTACAACTTTTTTTACTCCTATTTTAAGTTTTTCATTTACAATTTTACCAATGCGCAACCTTATTCCACATAAAACACATCGTTTTGTTAAATTTGAAAGTATAGCCACGTTACCCAATTTATGGGCATAAGAAAAACGTCAAAATCTCCCGAAATTAGTTTCTTTACTTGTAAACTAAAACAAAAAAATGAAAAACAGAAAACGACTTTTGTTTCATCGTTTTTCAAATATGTACAAACGAAAACAAAAAACGACAAACGAAAATCGACTTCCGTTTTATCGTTTTTACGCTTTGTGTACAATATATAGATACCTCCGAAACGATGTGGAAGAAGAATGAATTTCATGAATGAGAAATGGCGTGAATTTTAATTGGTTTGCGTATGTAAAATAAGCATGGGTAATCAAATGGTGACGAGTGAAATTAGGAAATAATTTCACGCACGTTTTGTCAAAATTCTAATAATTTCCCGAGCCTTCAGGCGAGGGAAATTATTAGAATTTTGACAAAACGCAAGTGAAATTATTTCCTTATTTCACGAGTATACCATTTGATTACCTTTTAATATCATGGGCGACAAATTACGCTTACAATCTTAGTTTTTTAACTTGTTTATTGTATCGTCATGAACAAACCGGCTGGAAACGAAGCCCGAGTAGAACGCTCAAAAATCCGCTCAATGCCATTCATGTTCAAGGTCAAGGTTCATGGTCAAGGTCAAGGTTCATAGCCAAGGTGAAATTCAAGCGAAAATGTGCACAGTTTAAGCTTTAAGATCATTTTTTTAAAATCCTGTAGTCACCTTGGCACTGAGACATGGGAAGTGTTGCCATGGCAATTTTGTAATTTCGCGCCAAAATTAAGGAGTAATTTGTCATCCATGATATTAAGTAAAAAAAATCAGGAAGGCTTGCGTTTGGGAAAACATATTTGAACGTATCTAAACGCCTACCGTTCTTGAAATGAAGTCGCAAAAATATTTGGACGGGTTGCGTTTACAGAAATCGATCGCGCGGATCATGTTTGACAGGCATGACGTCTGTGTCATTTGAAAGCGATCTGATTACTTTTAGATGCCAGCTAGCAGTTGTCCCCGGCTGTGTTTCGGAAACTTTGTTTTACATATTAATATTTTTTTGTTTCTTGAGGTTACTCGTTTATAGCGCGAAGATCAAACTAAAACTGCTGTAAAGATCGACAGAATCTTATAATAACCGAGCAAGAACTTCGAAATTTTTTGATGTGCAGTTTGCACAGTGAATATTAAAGTACTATTAAGGTAGTTTAGTCCCCCAAATTTGTAACAATTACGTAATGGAATAGAAATTCGCCAAGATCGCTATTTGAGCATGCGTCAACGTTTAAACCACTAGGCTCGCTTACAGTGTTTACTGTCCGTTTTATGCAATTCCATGATTAAAGTTTCTGGACATTTTATTAAAGAGTTAAAATCTGGGCTCATTTTCCCCCTCAAAACTGTAGTAAGCCACCTTATGCGGTTTACATGATCTACGCTTTGTGCGCGGCGTTCAGAATTTAAACTGTTGTGGCAGCAGTTTGAATAAACAAGAAATTTCTTTCTTTCCCTTTTATGCTTTATAATTTTACATGTATTAAAGGAGAACGAAAGACTATAATTCATATTACTATTACTAGCCAGGGTCAGGTTTCATACCGGACATTTAGAAAATTGATATTTAAATCTAGGCAGGCCAGGTTATAGGCCTCTTGCTCCTGATTCAAGTCCTTCAATACGGAAAGCTTTCACGAGTTGTTCAAATGAACTCTCATCTGCAAGTCAAATCCTTATTTTCAACACTTGAGTGGCCGAGAAGTCAATGAAGCGCAGGAAAAGTTACGCAAAATTTGGTTTAACTATCAAGTGTATCGTGAGTACCAGTCCGCGTTTTACAAGTCCGCGTTTTACTAGTCCTCGTTTTACAAGTCCGCGTTTTACTAGTCCAGTCGCTGTCCAGTCCAGTCCAGTCCTCGAAATACAGTATGCCTGGCGTGAGTTCATTTTGTTTACTCCGTGCATGCAGCGAGTTCACATTGTTTTTCTGTATTTTGTTTTTGCCTTGAGTTGATTTTCTTGCCCTGACAGTTTTGTAGTAAATCAAATCAAGGTCAAGATTCTTTTTACATTGAAAAACTCAAAGAGGTCCTGAGGTGTATTAATTAGTGTACAGAAAACGTTATAAAGATTTGTTCTGCGCCGACTTGCGTACGTGAGGAACCCAATAAAATGCACTCGTCAAATTCAATTTAGAACCCGTTGGTGACAGGCTGTCACAGGAGGGAAAATTCAGACGGGACCACAAAATATATTTGACGTCGCTTTCGTCAACAAAACCATGAGAGGTTTTTAACCATAAGCGATTAAAATTTATTTTGTACCTATATGGTGTGGGTACCTATTTAGAAATAAAATTAATAAATTGCTTATTTTAAATAGCTAAATAAATTCACCTGAACGATAAAATATTGTAGGGTTACTAAGTAAAACACCATAGTCAGTCATTTACATAGATGACTTTCTGTATTTTCGGCTCTCTCGTTTGTTCGGTTTGTCTGCTCGGGCAGTAGGGTGCTTATGCACCTGTCTGTCTGTTCATTCTTTCGTTCACTCAGTCTGCCGTTGGTATAGATCGCATCTGTTATTCATACAAAACATAACCTTTTTATAATGACTTCGTTTTACTACTCAATTAAACCCTCTAGTCAGTCAGTCGTGTGGATGACTTTCTGCATTCTCGACCTTCGTCTGTTCGGTCTGTTTGTTCAGAGCTTCATGAGCTTATGCACATGCTGGGCTGTTCACTCGGCCGTTCATTCGGATCGTTGTTTTTGCAGTTTTCACCCGTTACTTAAATAAACTATAAAAACCGAAGTATTAAAATCTAGAAAGTTCCGTAACTTCTTGGTTTTAATATCAAAAATGGCATCCCACAGCGTTGGAACTATTCCCTCGCTCAAATAAATCAAACAAACAAAATGGGAGCTCCGCTTTTAGGTCTGCCTAAATCTATATATTAACCTAAAGTATAATTAGTGTTAAGTGTTTTGAACGTTTTGTTTTTAAACGTTTTACCTGAAGTTTTCAATTAAATTCAAATAATATTCTACGTAAAAGATAGGAGCTAAAACGAAATTCCTCTTGAACATAAATATATACTACTTATTAACCGAGAGTGAGGTCATCACAGGGAAATCTCAGACCGAGGCCTTGATGTATTGACCGAGCGATAGCGAGGTCAATACATCAAGGCCGAGGTCTGAGATTTCCCTGTAATGACCGAACGGACGAGGTTAATAAGTTATTTATTATATGGCCTTTTTAGCGCTGACAAAAGGGAAACGTTTTTCAATATCCGCTTGCGCGCGCAAGAGGTCATTCAGTGTCATGCGATCCAAACCAGAAGAAACGGTTTCTTTGACAATGAGGCAATTTTTGTCTTCATTACGCCAAGATCTAGACCAAATTTAACCACTTTAATTTTCACAAAACAAACTGACATGTGTTTACAAGTGTTTGACCCTTAAAAAGTTATAAAAAGCTGAGGCAAGAAAAATTTTCATAATGCCCGGTCATTATAAGAAAATCTTGCCCGCTCATCAGCCAATCAGAGCGCGCGTACTATTGTAGCCATATAATAAAAAAAATATAATAATACTGGGAGAGTTATTTTACTTAAGTTTAATTAAGTCATGCTAAAAATTTGCAATTAATTGTTTTTACATTGGAGTTAAATTTTCCAAACAGCTGAAATTGAAGGTATGAAAATTATATGAAGTCAATGATTATTTTTTATAACTAATATAACTACAGCACGTTAATATTGTATTTACAATTTATATTCCCAGGAATCATTATCTTATATTATATGTCTGTTTGCAGTTTGACTGTTTTCCATTAATTAATACTGAGACCACTCACCAGGAACTGCAGTTTCCTATTGTCAAGGTGGCTTGAAGATTTTCTATACTTTTTTCCCGAAGTTTTATAATATCAATATCTTCTCTGAAGAGACCATTGATCTTTCTTTTTTATATTTTTATTTCCAACACTGGATAGTCGCTCTTTAAGTAATTAAATACCAAGTCAATTCATCGGTTGTTTGTGCGCGGCAAAATAAATTTGAACAACCTGCACAAGTTCTCTCTTGCACGCGGTCGGAAAAGACATCGTTTTGTTTTCAAATTGTTTGAAGAAAAATGATGTTGTTGAAAAGTTAACAGTGTTATTTTACATATTCTGTGCTGAGCAAGGGCGCCTTTGTCAGTTTACTTTTTTATACACGTTTCCTTTAATCCACGAACTCCTTGTATTTCTCTTGGAAGTGTACAGTTATTTGTTCGCAAGAAAATTCGCCAGGTATAGCTTTTTGTTGAGGAGTTTTTGTGCGCGGCAAAATGTATTAATTTTAGATGTTGAGGTGGTGTAATTTTGATCAACCTACGGCACGTTTCTTTTACCTTACACTCCGGCGAAATGTTGTAAAATATTTGGCCGACTACTATAAGGGACGGACCATTATTTTTCTGGAGGGGGGGGGGGATGAAAAATATTGAAAAAAATTGTTTGCAGGGCCTGAAAAGACAAAATAAATTGTTTGCAAACATCATATGTATTAAAAAAAATAGTTTGCATAGAAACAGAGAAACTTTTTTTTTAATTTTTTTAATTTTTTAACGAAGACTAGTGAGCAGCACAAGGAGAGACTTCTTGTAGTTGTAAGCTTGTTTTTTATTTCCGACGCGTTTCGTCTCTGAGACTTCTTCAAGCAACTAGCAAAGAACAGCATATATAGCACATTCGCGTGCCTAGCTACAACTTCCCATGGAAGTGAATAATAACTAAAATATGCTGTAAACAGACGTTACAAAAAACGCTTTAATACATATGTTATTGCGTGTTGTTATATTTTGGGGGCCATATGATTAGCGCTAATCGTATGCCCCCCAAAATATGACAACACGCAATAACCAGGCGCGGATCCACACCCGTTTACAACGATTTACGGAAATCGGTCAGATTTTTGGTAAAAATAAATGAATAAATAAATAAAAAATAAGGTAATTAATTAAAATAAATAAATTTCCAAGTTGAAATCTCGACAGTGCAAAAGAATGGTTTCTAAACATTTATTTTTAATTCTGGGCATTCACTGACCTCCTAGATCCTACGCAGGCAGAATGGAACTGGCCAACATCATGTCCGAGTGACTCGGAAACCCCCGAAATGGCAGTTTAGGGGGTCGAAATCTTAAAAAATTTTCCGTGGGGACATGCCCCCAGACCCCCCTACAAGCTCGAGCCTTCGGTGCTCGGACCATGCCTCCGGCATAGAAAGTTTTTCAACCCTCTGGAAATCGGTCACGATTTTCTCTGCATCCGCGCCTGATAACATATGTATTGAGGCGTTTTTTGTAACGTTCGTTTACAGAATATTTTAGTTATTATTCACTTCCATGGGAAGTTGTAGCCTCAGTTAGAGACGAAACGCGTCGGAAATAAACGACAAGTTTACAACCACAAGAAGTCTTTCCTTGTGCTGCTCACTAGTCTTCGTTAAAAATTAAAAAAAAAAATTACTGCCGCCAATCTTCGTAGTGTACGTCTCAGAAAACGAAAAGGATGAGTTCAGAGGTGTTTATTGGTCGCCACCATAAAATATTGAATTAAATAATGATTGATGGCAGCAAAAGCGAACCTCCTTTTTGTGTCAGATCGTGGTTAAAAAAGATCGAAAAAAAAAAATGTTTGCAGGAAGGTGTTGTTAGAAAAAATTGTTTGCAGAGGTGCATAGATAAAAAAAAAAAGTTTGCAGAGAGAGATTTTTCATCCCCACCCCCCTTCCAGAAAAATAATGGTCCGTCCCTAAATATAATGTTCTGAAATTAGTTCAAGATCAAATCGAAACCAGAGTATTTTTGGACGGGAAAATAAAATACGTCTTTGTTTCTACGTTTAGGAGTTCATCTGTTTAGAGAGATATTTATCGTACTACTTTTTTGAAAGATATTTCGTTCAAAATATACTAGCCAATACTAAAACATTACTCATTTCTCTCAACAGACACACGAGTACTTACTTTCAACAGCAAATAACGAAGAAGTGAGAAGTGAAGATGTTTTCGTTTCCTGAATGTATTACCTGGCTCACTGTGGGCCTAACCGAGTGTGTTGCTGTAGTAACACTTAACATCATTACAATAATTGTTTTTATAAAAAATCGTAATATGCGCAAGCGTAGCACGTACCTGGTTGTTAATTTGGCAGTTGCAGATATGTTGGTTGGAGGAAGTCCTACGAATTATCTATTTTATAAGGTTGGAATAAAATGTAATGTCTGGAAAGACAACTTAACTGAACACTGGGCAGGCTATATACTACGTACACTCCTCCGCTTGTTCTTTCTTTCCTCTCTAACAAACATAGCAGCGATTTCTGTTGAACGGCTGCACGCGACGCTGCGGCCGTTCAGACATCGCCTAATTAAAAAATGGGTTTACGTATTAATAATTGCTGTCGTTTGGGTTACAGCTGGGTTGCTGTCAATTGTTCTTACAGTTGTATGGGAATTTAAAGGTCGCAGTTATTATTTTTACTTTTGGAATTCATTCAATGCAATTTGTCTATTAGTCATTTGTATTTCTTACGCGTCCATTGTTATTAAAGTCCGTTGTGGCGCGCAGCCCCAACGCCATGGTGCAGCCAGCAGAGAAAGAAATCTGACCATGACATTGTTGATCGTGACTGTCGTATCCCTGGTGTTGTACCTACCAGATAATGTATACCACCTTGTCGATTCCAGCACTGACATTATAAGTGCAATGTCCAAAGTAACATCTGAACGGTTACATAATACTCTGAATATTTTATATTTTGCAAACTCGCTTGTAAATCCTATATTATACGCTATTCGCATGCCAGAATACAGATCCGCTGTACTTGCACTCTTTCACAGACGACCTCAGCAACAAAGACAAGTTGCAGTTATTCCTCTTAATGACTTGTAATGCAAATAATATTAAGTAATATTTCCTTGTTTTCACCTAGCTTTGTTATGGTTTGATAACTGATATTCTAAATGAATGAACACGTAGACGAAAAAATATTCAATGCGCAGATAAATGACTACCATTCGTCGAAATGAGTGTTAGCGGTTTCTTACTGCCCTAGTGCATTTTGTTTTATGATGGTTTAAATCTAGTTGACAAGACACTTCACTATGAACGTGAAAATAATAAACAGGGTGAGTCTTATGATATACATTCAACATATGTATTATATATTCTTTGAATATCAGAGGACGCGGCTAAAATTCAGGATATTTTTTCTACAGGCCCTACAGTGTAGTAACGATTTGATTCATATTCGTGTTATACCATCTTGAGAGCGTGTGATGTTTGTGATTATTGGCACTGAATATCTTAATACGTTTAAGCTTATATCGGAAAAGAGTCTCTACATGACTGGGCTTCGACTTAAATTTCGAAAATAACGACCCCCAACCCTCCGAAAGTAGCGACATTTCACGGTTATTTGACCAACTTGGGATTTTCACCAACTTGTAATTTGAACACTGCAGTTTCAGCTAAAAACGCTCAAACGTAAGAAAACCGCATGTTTCTGCGGTGCCCTTATTTCGCATCTACATCAACCCCTAGCCCTCCCAAAACACAAAAGCCTGGTACCCATGTGACGTTTCACATGACGAACTACAAAAGAAATACATAAGTTATTTTACGGTTTTCTTAATTACAATCAACTTGTACATCCTAACTCGATATCCACAAGTCATCCTTCTCTGGTCTCGAAACCTTTTAACAACGACATACACATCTGCATCTCATGTCCACAAGACGCTGAACATACGATGAATGAAATACCTCCCTATGATCTAAACGCAGTTTAAAAGTTACAAATAGAAGACTTCTCCATTCAGTAATCTTACATTTAGCAAATAGATCAAGATATAAGTAAAGTGAATCATAAGCTCAAAATGTTACCTGTATTTCAGTCATTTGATCGTTCAATCTTGAAATGGCAGAACACTACTTGCAAAACATGTACAACAAAGTCTTCCATTTGGAATTCCTCAATTTAGTGTTGATATTAACACCCCTTCATGCGTTTGCTTGTCATAACTGACATTATTCATTGGAGTATTAATGGATCTCAGTCCTCTCTTGTGAAAGACCCGTTTACACTGGCGATTTTTGTGGCGATTTACGCGGCGATGCCAAATCACGCGTGTAAACAGTTAACTAGCGGCGATTCCATGGCGATTTCTTGGTTATTTTTTGACATGTTTACAGCGGTCATTGCAGAGCGCATTCGTTATGTTAACACGAAGTACGACAGCACCATGTCTGCAATTGTGCTACTTTGTTATGGATAATAACGTGATATGTAACATGGAACGTTGCATAGAAATAGACGTAGAGGCGACTCAAATTGCTGCAGTGTGTTTGGGTATCGGTACAGCTTTTATTTGTCGCCGTCAAAAAACGTCTATTCTTGCAGCGATTTTCCTCTCCTGCCGCTTGTAGTCAGGGGAACATTTATTAAACAGACAGTCTTTCTCTGCCCAACGGCTAATTAAATATCCCTCTTCCGTCGACAACCAAGTTTTCTTGAATCTTTTGGAGCTTTTTCTTTTTTTGGAGACTTTTTTTAAAGGCATGGTCAAGCAAGCTCTACCATGTTTGCGACAAAACACCCTTGGGGGTACATCAAAGTAGGCTTCTAATCATCCTCCAACGGAATATCGCAGTTAAATCGCGTTTAAATTCGAGCAAATTCGAAATAGTGACGATTTCGTGGCAACAGTTGCAATCGCCACGTAAATGACCACAAAAATCACCGCAAAAATCCCCAGTGTAAACGAGCCTTAACAGCTCATCAATCATCATCATCCGCACTGAACAGAATAAATGAACACTCAAGGCATCGCACTGGCCCAACACGCCCAACACACAGCTGGTGTCTAATAAAAAGTAACAATTAAATTTCAATTGTAACCTAGTTAATGGTCACTTCTGAAGACGTATGTTGTAGTATACGAAACGTCAAGATTGTTAAAATCAAACTTTTTTTCCGGCATGCGTTGTCTTGTCACGTTTGTGTGTTTATTATTACGGTCACATTTGATGTCTAGACCTCGATCTTCGCCGTGTACAAAACAGGTAAAACTTTTTCATACATGTATTATATACATAAGGCAATATAAATTCACTGAGTTGAACGACAGGGAAGCATGTTCATTTTAGCCAATAAGAGAAGGAAGGTATTCTGTCAATCGTGTGAGTTACCGAAACTGATCGCGAGTAAGGTTAGGGGACTTTAGGTGCCTATTCTGATCAATGGAATCTATTGACCTGGAAAAAAGGATCCGTTATTAAAGACGTTATGTGTTCTTCAATGCGCAGATAAATCAGTAAACAAAACTTTTTTCCATTTTGTTTTATAATGTACGTGGCCCTCCGTTCTCGACTCGTGATTTGTATACATTCATAGAACTATTGTAAAAAATAAAAGGCCGTGGATTTGGAAGAATGAGGGGAACGGGGCTGAGTCGCGGCAAGTCCTATCTCTCTTTGAGGTTTGGCCGAGTAGAAGCATGGGTTGAGTCACACGAAGGATGAAACCTTGAACGATTTAAGGTAGGTAAGGTAGTGTAAGCGGACCTTATCTATTTAATATTTTCATAAACGATCTAGAGATCTACTTAGACACCCTGCCAGTGTTATTCAAGTATGCTGACGACTCAAATATCATTGCTCCTGTTTGGAAAGACAGAGACATGTCTGAGGCATTGGTTACACAGTTCTTAGACTGGACAGAAAGAAATCGTATGTTATGTAACCCGAGCAAATGTAAGGAGGTTACAGATAAAATTAATAAAGGTAAAATTAAATTAATAAAGATAAAATTAGTAAAATAAAAAATAAAATGATGCTTGACATTTGGTAATCAATATGAAGACATGATGTGGCACGTCACGTGGTCAGTTAATCAAAGACTCGCTGTCATTTGTCAAGTCGAGTCAAATTTAAAGTGGCCGTAGGCAACCTTGACTTGACAAGTTGGAAAACTCTTAGAGACAAACCAAAATCCTAAGAAGGCAAAGCGATACTGCGAGTATTTTGATAAATTGCAAGGTTTAAGTGAGGATAAGGAGAGCGACAACATAACTTCTTTTGTATGAAAAGGTCTAAATGGATGGCTTTATAAAAAGGAAGTGACTCTCAGGATTGCGGCCGCTATGCTTTCCCTTTCTCGGTCGCGATCGACTACGGACGTCTGAGAATCTGAAGTGCGAGCGTGGCGTTGATCCTTTGCGAGCGTTTTGGCAATTGTTTGCGAGCATTTGCGCAATCTTTGCAAGCCGCTTCGCAATTTTTTCCGGTACCGTTCTCTTCGATTCTCTGAATGCACACATTTTAGCTATCTACGCGTGGGCTTCTAAGGTGCCTCGACAGAGGACTAAGATGTACTGCATCCATTAATACCTACTAAATTGAGGAGCTCCAAAAGGAAGACCACAGGGAACCCAAACGCCATAATGACTATAACATAAATATTTACCTGTATTCCGGTGTCTTTTTTGGCAGGTTTCGAAGCGATTTGAATCAGAGCTTAACGTAAATACTGCGGGCCTATGTTAATTCTCAATTTTCCGTTATTATTTACTCAAGTTTTGATTAACTATTAAGGACGGTGCCTACTTTTGTTACTGCGCACATCTTCTGCGCATCACGCAAGGCATCGATCGCACTAGACGCGCGCGCTAAGGGAATTTGCTCGCTCAAAATGACGAATTCAACTTCGCGACCAAGCGTGCGACTAAAATTGCAAGAAAATTTCGGTTGCAACGAAATCCAGTTAATGGACATACTAAACCAGGAACAGCGAAAGAGTAACATATCAGTAACCCTTAAACGCTTATCGATAAAAATGGCTCACATTTAACAGTCTGAAACAAATCGCTAATCGCTCAAACGTAATCAGCAAACTGCTAACTACATATGGCGTAGTGCACGCGTGAAAAATTGCGCGAGAAGCAAATATTTAACTCTCTAGGGAGGGGATAGGAAAAGTGTAACTGACCTCAAAAGCGATTCCATACAACTCGTATAACTTTTAAAAACGCGTGGTGACCCATACTTTTTATTTTATAAAATGGAAGTGGTAAGTCTATAGAACGCATGATTAATTTTTCGTTCAGTGCAAAAATTGTTTAGGCTGTTTCACTGGCCTTGCAACAGAGAGCTGTTAGAGTCAAAAATGGCTCAAGTGCAATCGTTTTGTTAATAAAAACGTGGTTCACGCAGTTTCAAAGATAGTATTTGTTAGTTATTTTTAAGATCGTTATATTTAATGTTGATTTTGATCATGAAAAACCAAATTCAAAGGTACTTTGTAAGGAAATTTTATTTCCTTTCACTTTTTTTGAAAATGCCACGTCAGCACTTTTTTCAAGATTTCAAACCTAATTATCTCGAAAATTTGCTTGGCTACCCCCAATTTTCTTTTTGGATTTTAATAGCCCTCGGTAACATCTACTTCCCTTGCATAGTCATCGGCCGGGCAAAAATACCTCGCTATTAGTGGGCACCGTCCTTAAGGGGGGAGACTCTTAACTAGAGATCTGGAGCAGTTGCTAAGGAATGGCTGAAGACTGTATTTTGAAGCAAGCGATTTTGAAGCTTTTTGTAACGCTAAATGGTGAATTTTGTTTGGATGTACACCTGCTTTGAAAATTATACATTGCGCGTGCGAAACTAGTGCTAGTCCCAAACCGCGCGTTAGAATTTAAAATCCCTAAAACTCCACGGAAACAAGGTAAAGTTCCGATTTCTCTTACGAATCAGAGATAACGTGGCCGTCTTTATAATCTGACGTATGCTTTTATCGTTTACACGAAAAAAGGAAACGCTACTGATGAAAGTCTGTAAATATGAGTGTATATTAGGCCATAACTCTTATAATAATGCGAATTTCATGAAAACGATACGTCACATTACGCATGTGGACGCTCTTTATCTATTGACGCTCATTTTAATTTTAAAATCTATCCGCCGTTTGAGTTTTAGGGTTTATTCTGTTCTGGTCACGTGACGCGTTAAATATGACCGTGACTTGAAACTCTTGGAGGAATCTTCAATAGAACAAACTGGTGCAAAAAACTTATCTATATGATGTTTTGTTTCCAAAATATAGCAATTATAAACCTGCCTTAGAAACAAATTGGAGTCACCCCCCTTAAAGCTCCTCGGGGGAGAATCTTGGGTTTCAATTAACTGCGCTTAGATCATAGCGATATATTTCATTCACCAGGGTGGAGTGGTGTGTGCGCAGCGGCTTTAGGGCGTTCATGACTTAATTCTCCATTGTTGGGGGGGGGGGGGGATTATCGGTATCTTTACGTTTTGCGGAGCAATCGACCGAAAAGCCATAGGAGCAGTTATTTCTCGTTTCCATTCTCACTCGGGCCATAGTTAGAGTTTAAAGTATTCAGATTGGCGAAATGTTTTGCTGTGATAGACCAAAATCGCATTTTCATATTTCCACCGCTAAACTTAATTGGTTTAATGCGAATATCTCGTCCGCGTTTCAAGTAATCCAGAAACTCTGTGCTCGTTTCACAAAGCTATGTTTAGCGGGGTTTTGAAAATTTTGGGGTGTTTTGGGGGAATGTTTGGGAAGAGATAGTTTTTCTCAAAGGATTAGTAACATTTGGAGAAATAAGAAACATTAACAATTTAATGTGATTTTAAAATTAGAATTTGAAGTTAAAAATTAGTAGAAGGACAGTCAAACAGTTCCCTGACAACCTGGGGCGCTCTTGCGTGGGGGTCAACTGTCTGGTGGTATTCCAAACATTTTTTTTTTCTTTCTTCTATCTCTTCTTTAAACCTCTTAAAGTTTCACTCAAATTCACGTTTACCCCCACGTTAAGTTTTCGCTTCATGTCCAAATCACCTTAGAACTAGAATTAACTTCGTGATCCTTCATCAAGTAGTAAATTAAACGAGCACCAAGATTTATTGTACAGGAATGCGAATCAACCTGAACTTAATTAGTCTACGGAGTCAACATTTCACTAGCAGGGGTGGCGCAGTGGTGAGAGCGCTCGCCTCCCACCAATGTGGCCCGGGTTCGATTCCGGTCAGGTACCACATGTGGGTTGAGTTTGTTGTTGGTTCTCGTCCTTGCTCCGAGGGTTTTTCTCCGGGGTCTCCGGTTTTCTTCCCTCCACAAAAACCGACACTCTAAATTCCAATTCGATCTTAATGCATGTACACGTCTAAACGAGCTCCTGAGCTCTTCTGTGTAACGTGCGTAAATAAATCACATTTCCTTTTTTAGCACCTTTTTGTTTAACGAAAAAATCTTTTTTTTTTCTTCTCCATGGCGGTAGCTGCTTTCAGCATCTCACGGGCATCAGTATCAATTCATGTTTCATTTCGGTCAAAGCCACTGAACCATTTAGTTCTATAATTATGCAAGCTCCTTGTCGCATACATTTTCTACTGCAGGCATACTTTTTTTAAATGGTATAGATTCGATGTGTTCTAGTGAACTCAATTATAAGCCGGGTATGGCCAATTGAACTAATCCTTTCACAAAGAATGGGTGAGAATGGAAACGAGAAATAATCTCTCCTATGGCTTCTCGGTCGGCTCCTCCTCAAGACGTAAAGGTACCGATAATTTGACCACCACCCTCCACAAGGGAGAATGGAGAATTAAGTCATGAACTCTGTAACGTCCCTGCGCATACACCCCTCCACACCGATGATGTCATCCTTGAAAAGGGGGAAATGAGCTTATGACGTCATGAGCACCCCTTGTTCACCCGTACGCATGCGCCCTGGCGCAGATTCCCTACTTGTATTCTACTGAGCGCACTCAAGCTTAGACTTTGAAGTAAAGCATTCTTGTTTAGTTCTACATGGAGACAAAGTAAGCGAGTATATAGCAGTCATGTATCCAATGATGATACCGCGCACAAAAATCGTCTTTTTCCTCGGTTTCCAGCTCACGTCTAATATCAGTTTTCTTAAATTCTACATCTGGTAAGAACATGTGTAAGAACTAAACTTCTCAAACTCATTAATAATTCATTAAGTTAAATTCCAATCATAAGATGTATACCACATCACGTGCATGCATTTGGATACCCAATGAAAAACAGTATACCAATCTCCAGTGAGAGTGGTATATACTACTAAGTATGCACATCGACAACTTGCACAAAATCAATTAATATTTATTAGTCCGCGGTATCCTTGAAATTTTTTAACAATACAACTCATGAAATCGGAAATAGTGCTAACAACAATTCCTTAAATACAGATAGCGTTGGATACTAAATACTATTACATAACTTCACGGTTTTCGGTGGATATAACTCACTCTACTTCAATGACAAATTTGCTTTGTCTACAATTCAGAGTCGAACGCTTCGAAACCTAATGCAAATTGTAATTTCTAAACGGGCCCCCTGAAAGAATGGAAATTTTTCTCCACCCGAGTTTTTCGCCATTGTTTAAAAACGTTAACGCGTATTTGTTTTTATAGCTTGTTAATGTAGAATACGGCTTTCTTGACTTAATTCTCTTCCTCGTAAACCATTTTCGGTTCCTAATCCACGCCGCTCCTTCCTCGCTCATGGTTGGGATGCTAATGAATCATGCATGCAACCGTGTTCTTGCAGAAAAGGGCCAAAATTGTACACTGCATAATTTCTTATTTTTTCATTTGACAAAATATGTCACTACATAATTTCCAAAACTCGAGCTCGTGTTTCATCGGGGTATCCAAACACCTCGCAACAACAAAAGCACTCGGCCTACGGCCTCGTGCTTTCATTTGTTTCTCGGTGTTTGGATACCCGATGAAACACTCGCTCTCGTTTTGGAAATAGTACATGAAAAAATAAGAACATTCAGTTTCGGTTGAGCCTCGGCCGCAAATTTAGACGTTTTACTATAAAAAGTGTACTATATAACTGTCTATATCTGTTTAACTTCAAACTTTCAAACTAATTAAACTATTTGTCGTCCACGTGCACTTTCATTTACAATATCAGCTATTAAAACATCTCAAAGTATCAAATCCAGTTAGAAGAAGGAAATAGAGCTTCATATTATTTACATCACATGTTACGAAGAGGAAAAACTGCAACTTGTCGTTGTTGCTGAGGTCGTCTGCGAAAGAGTGCAAGTACAGCTGATCTGTATTCTGGCATGTGCATAGCGTATAATATAGGATTTACAAGCAAGTTTGCATAAAATAATTTATTTTATTTATTTATTTATTAAGGTTCCCCAAACAACAAACATTTACAACTAAAAAGATAAGATATATAAGAAAAGTTAGTAATAATAATAATAAATAATAATATAATAATAATAATAATAATAATAATAATAATAATAATAATAATAATAATAATAATAAAAACTAATGGGAGGATAACAGCAGGGGGAAACTGAATTCCCATATAAAAGCTGTTCTCCCAAATAAAGCTAAAATCAACAAAGAGATAAAGCTAGTTACAATTTAATAAACTAAGATAAATAATATTAATATATATATAATCATATTATATAATCATATATATAAACATTCAGTATATTATGTAACCTTTTAGACAATGCATTGGACATTGCACTTATAATGTCAGTGGTGGAATCGAGAAAGTGGTATATCATATCTGGTAAGTACAACAGCAGAGATACGACAGTTACCATCAACAATGTCATGGTCAGTTTACTTTCTCTACTGGCTGCACCATGGTGTTGAGGCTGCGCTCCACGACGGACTTTAATAACAATGGACGCGTAAGAAATGCAAATGACTAATAGACAAATTGCATTGAATGAATTCCAAAAGTAAAAATAATAACTGCGACCTTTAAATTCCCATAGAACTGTAAGAGCAATTGACAATAACCCAGCTGTAACCCAAACAACGGCAATTTTTAATGCGTAAACCCAATTTTTGATTAGGCGATGTCTGAACGGCCGCTGCGTCGCGTGCAGCCGTTCAACAGAAATTGCTGTTATGTTTGTTAGAGAGGAAATAGGACAGAAGTGCAGGAGTGTTGATAAAACATAGCCTCCCGATTGCTCAATTGCGTTGTACTTCCAAACATTACACTCGACTGCTCCAACCCAATAGAATAGATCATGCGTAGCAAATCCTCCAACCAACATATCTGCAACTGCCAAATTAATAACCAGGTACGTGCTACGCTTGCGCAGATTACGATTTTTTATAAAAACAATTATTGTAATGATGTTTAGTGTTACTATAGCAACACATTCGCTTATGTCCACAGCAAGCCATGTACCACATTCAGGAAACGAAATCATCTTGAATTCTCACTACTTTTTCATTTAGAAGTTATTACTCTTGTTGATAGATCTGTATCTGTTGAGAGAAATGAATGATGTGTTAGAGAAAGGGGAGAAGTGAATTATGTTTTAGGTCTATTTAACGGGTTCGAATACAGTTGAAGTCTTGATTTCAGGCTTCTTTATTCACTGCGATGATCACTTATCACCTTCATATACATCCGCAGTTCTTATATGAATCATTTCATATACATTACGTCACTTCACTCCACTCACGGGAAAATGAAGAACTCACAATTGACCTCGCTCCCAATGTGTGGCTTCATAGCTCAGTTGGTAGAGCATCGCACCGGTATCGCGGAGGTCACGGGTTCGAATCCCGTTGAAGCCCTGATTTTTTTCAGGTTACTCCATTCCAATTGCTTAAATTGGAAATTCACTGCGATTATCATTTATCACCTTCATATACATCATTCGATATACATTACGTCACTTTACTGGTTGCATAAGAAGACATGCATTACCTTACATCAACGCGCATTAACAGGCGACAAAATAGGCAGGGGACTTCACCATACGATTAAAAGAAATTTTTGCCGTTGTAAAGCAAGACGGTGGAAAAGGGGGAACGTTGAGTTCACATTTCGCGGAAAATAAAACTGTCCTTTCATAATTTACGAAAAATCACATGAGCATTTTACTCTTCCCCCAAAAAGGGAGCGATTGTTTAAAAAAATGGTTATCAAGCATTACAGGTTTGTTTAATGTTTCCACTAAAATTACTTTAAAACAAGGATATGCATATTACAATAAGTAGCATAAAAAAGTAAGGACGCTAAACAAAAGAAGTACAAAGAATTTAGAAGTAACGCGATAATTTGAGATTACAGCCGTATGATGTTAGTCCAAGAAGTGATTCCATTTTTTAGTGAGACAAATTTTATTTGATTGTGTTGCTATATATCTCTCTAGGTCATATTTACTCTTTCTTGATATTTTTATCATACTGTTCGATGACTTTGCGCCGTTTCGCCTTACAATGTCACACTATCTGCTGACTACCCACCAGTTAGTAAAACAACAACAAGAACTCAAGCAGCCGACGAACGCTGCCCAAGTCATCTTAAATCAGCTTTTTATCCAACTTAATCAGATAGCACTGTTATTTCTAGGTTTTCAAGCTGGGTTCAACGTGGCTTACAACAGAACAGAGCACAGTCGTGGCTTCTTTAGTTGTTTTATGATAAAGATCCATCATTTCAGTGTCATTTTCTCCACGCATTCTCCTTCATTTTTAGATTCTTTTCGTTTCCAAAACGATTCAAAAGTGTCGTCAGCGTGCTTTACATTAAAACATCACAAACTGAACTTGAGCTTCACTTTACAACTTCAGTTACAACGTTTAAAAACAAAACGATCAAAACGCTTTCAAAAATTGTGCTAATTATACTTCAGGTTAAAAAAAACACTCGCAGAGAGCACGTCTCTCGTCGGTTTGAGAACAGAAGACCGAACGAGAACGAGAACACTGAACGCTTTGAGTGGTGCTGGGAAAAGCTTCATACACTCCCTCAGCAGCAAACTATATAATGTTCACCATATCCAAACTTAAAACACGAGACTACTATCTACTTTCTACGAAAACTTTAAGATAACCTTGTTCGAAAGAGTACAATGTCCAAAAATGAAACTGGAATAAAATACCGAGTCCATTTCGATTTGACATCTGACATACCAAGAGGCGTTTTAAGCGTCTGAAGTTGCTCAATTTTCGCATTTTCACATAAAGCTTGAGATGGCAATGTTAGAATATTATTGAAATGGTGCTGAAACTATAGATCGTTTCCACGTGACGTCATCAGGTACCAAAATCCAAAACTAAAGAGACACCATAGTTTTTATCCACAACAGGCATAAGAGGTACTAAAATGATATCTATTTGCGACTTTTCAGCTCAGTAGCGTCCTTCGTTTGAAAATCAGCGCACTTTGAATTTCAGAGTAATGGCGGTGCGTGACACGCAGTTACGATCGTGTTTGTCAAAAAATATACATTTATGTTGTGTTTTTTAGCCATTTGAGAGGTTAAAGTAGCAGGAAATATGTTTATGCAAATGTTTGTTTGTCAAATACCGATAATCAGTGGCCTAGATGATCAAAGTAAGTTCCAGATGTTTAAAGTATTTTCCGGCCGCCATATTGGTGTACCACGGAGGTACACCAATATGGCGAATCCATACTGGGCTCTGCGAATTTGTGCAAAACATTTCGACGAATATCTAAAGTTTGGGACCAGCGGACAGACCTAAAACTTGGAGAAATTACTTCTTTACTTCTCTCCTACAATATCCTTTTTTCTTGACCTCATTCACTCAATAGTTTTTCGATTTATATTTTTGTTGCGTGACAGTGAAAACGATCTATTATAACTACAACACAACATTTCAAAGTGTCATTGCTAGAATGCAGAAAGCCGCAACGCTCTTATTCACAATTAAACTTATTTCCTAGTGTTGCGAAGTACTTCAATACAAACAAACAGAACTTATAATTTATGCATAATTAATGCGAAAAAAACTTTAGAAAGTTGCAATAACATTTTCGAAGATAGCTTTCCAAATGTGTTCGTCAGGCAAAGCATCAGGATTTTCAATTTTTCGAGCATGACCAGTAACTCACGATATTCTCAGTCAGAGCCTCTAACTACGCAAAATTCGTTCGCTACTTGAGCTTATACTGAAGCTTTTGTCTTTAATTAAAAGACTTCTTATTTATCTGACAAAAAGCACACTCATGATTAGCAATTCCACGTCAAGTTAGAAGTCTTCGGCCGAAATCAGCTGTTCGTTTAGTCCATCGTTTATTGAGACAACAACAAAGCCAATTCGAAATCGATTTCTCCCTATGACTTCCTGTTGGCTGTTTCAAAAAAAGCATTGTACAGTCTCTTAATTTCACGTTAGCCGAATCACTTGTCACTATTTTTCTTCCTTTAAATTATAATGGCTAAGCTGGTCATTCTATTTCGATTTCAACATTATCGTGGCTTGCAAGTCGTTGTTTTTATTTTTGTCCGGTAGGCCTCTCGTTCTCAGAAAAAAGAAATGGCTCTAACTCGACGAAGACTGCATCGTGAAAGTGGTATATCGAGAGAAGCAAAACTTAAATTCAATTCTACAGTTCTTTAACTCACACAACCTAGTTGCAGCTGTCCCTCCATTTTTATAAAGAACTACATAATTTTTTTTTTTGTCTAACCAAGAGAGACAAGAGAGAGAGAAAGACTTGACATTATTTTATACCTATTGCGATTTCGGTCGATACACTGTTTTTAACGAGGTCAACATGATATTTTTCGTAAAACCTAGTTATATAATTTTCACGTAACAAAATGAGCTAAAGAGTGAGCTCACGCTAGGATTTTTCCCGCCATCTCCGGCCAGAAATATGTCCACATTCCTTTCCGCCGACATATTGGCCGAGCAACCAGTCAATATGGAGACTGGGGAGGAGTATAAATTAAGGCCTCCTGACGGAAATGGTTGTTTCTAAGCGCGGTAAAATTGGAATAATTAAAACAAGCGCCTCGAGAGCTTTTATTCGATACCAAACTTGCCTCTGTTTTTTTCATGAATTTTTTCTCACGCTTCGACAAAGACAGGCATATCATGGCGTCTTTCATTTGAAAACAACTTTTAGCCTATGTTTGAAAGATTTAAACGTCAAGGGAAGCGAATGATAGCAAGCAAAGAAGCCATGTTCGGAAACCTCTGTGTAATGGTAAGGACTTGTTCGATTCCGATTTTTTATTTTTTGCTTCGTTGTTGGTAAATTCATTTTTTTCCGCGGCTACATTCGAGCCGTGATCGACCATAGAAGTCGCAAGTATCAACCGCTTTGCCCTATATTCATTTACAGACAGAAGTCCGATAAATGTCGCATAATTCCCCGAGATGGTTCGACGAAAAGGACAAAATCGTCGATTTCCACTAAACACATATCTCGAAATAAAACGAAATCAAGATATACAACTTGCTTGCGCCCTTGCAAAGGACAAAAATTATATTGCAAAGGCAAAGAAGCTGAAGCGACTCCAGTCAAAGGTAGGATATAAACAACTCTATCATGTTTCGAATTCTCCTGTAAAATGCTCATATTTCAGTTTGTACTTTGTTATGAGAATTAAATGTTTCATCTGCTGTGTTCCTAAATGAATTTCTTTGATTTGTACAGTGTGTTTGCAAATTAAATTTAATTATTTTACATACTTGGTAGACAAAGACAATTGATGAGTCCATTGAAGGGGTCAACAGAGATGTGCAAGCTAAGGTTAGCCTAATATCATATGCTGATGTGTTTACATTAAAATGTACGTGTGGTTATATTATTAATTGCCAACATTGTGCTAGTAAAGTAAATTTATAAGTTTCCAAACACTTCTGCTACTGCTGTTGGCAAAGTATGTGATATTTTTTTAATTCCTGTCTTTTGTTTTTTTTTCCTTGGTGACTGATTGTGATAAGTTTTTAATTCTAAGAAATTCGTATCTGGCTTCATTGATATTCTGAGGAGTATCTCATTGTAATTAAGCTGAGGCAGGTATGTTTGTTAAGCTATTTTATTTACTTGTTTTGCAGAATAGGAAAGGGGAACTAAGTGATCGCCTGGTCAACAGCAGGAAGCAATCTCCAACTTCCTTGACCGAGGCTGGGAGAATTTCTGGCCCTGAGCGCAGTGCCAGAAGAAGGTGTGAAGAGACTGTTAAGGTTGCTCAGGCTCTTCATGGAGCAACACCTACCAACATGCTCCCTGCCTATGAAGGCATTATTGCTGCCCTCAATTCAAATTGTTCAGTGCCAGAATTAGCCAATATGGTTAAAAAATGTCCAAAATTTTTGGGGAAGGTAATCCCCAAAGTTGTGAAGGACAAAGTCAAAATTTTTGAGAAAGGTGATGCCAACTTTGTGAGAAGTGTTAATGTTCTGTACCGGGGGGGAATTGCAAGTAAACAAAAGTACATTGCAATCAGATCATCCCTTTCGATGTGTTTAAATGAAACTGGCATGGGGAGAAAGCACATTGAATTTATGAACAGGATCCCAGTTCCTAGATTGTTTACCTACCAGAAATTAATGGAAAGGGTCAACCAAATTGATATTGGTAAACTACATGATGTAAGAGAAATTCTGTGTAATGGCCTTAGTGAAGAAGACAAGGTAGATGGAAAGTTTAGGAACCTTCTTCAGCTTTTGTTAAGAATGGCTCATTTTTATCTAAATGCAAATAAATACAGAGTAGATAAGCTAGACTGGTTTGGGGAGGGTGCAGGTTCATTCAAAGTTGCTATTGGGGGAGATGGGGCACCATTTGGTAAGGATGACCAAGCTGTAGCTTGGCTTGTTAGTTTTCTAAATTGTAGGAAACGTGTATGTAGCCCTGCAGAAAACTTTTTGTTGTTTGGGGCAAATTGCTCTGAAGACTGTGAACCTCTTCGTAGATATGTAATCTTGTTGAGAGAAGAAATGGCTGCCATTGAGGGAAATTCTTACCCTTTAGAAGTAGAGGGTAAGCAGGTGAGTGTTTCCTTTCAATTTGAGCTACTTCCCAATGATATGAAGTACTTAGCTTTTCTTGGGGGTGAACTAACCATCTCTGCATGTTATTTTTCTCCTTTTGCAGATGTCAACAAGAGTGAGATTAACCATCTCCAAGGAACATTTGGTCTGACACCTGATAGCAAATGGAAACCTTGGAAATACAGCCATCGGTTAAAAGTAGCTGATGCAGTGGCAAAAAAGAAACAACAATTAAGTAGTTCAACACTAAGGCCCAGCACAATACGAGAGAAAATCACCACTCTCATTTCCCAGAAAAAATCCAGGCAAGAATTCCCCCCTCTTGTTGGTAAATTCATTGACAAAGCAAAAGCAGAGCCACTTCACTTGAAAAATAATGCATGGCAACATTGGAATTTATCCGTGTTAAAGTATGCGTTGTCATGTAGCAATGTTGGCAGTTGTCAGTCAATTCTTGATGTTCCTATCAACAGCTGCTTTGGTAAGTATTATCAAACCATCAGATTTATTGTGAAAGCAACAAGGTTGGCAAAAAAGGTGAGAAAATGGTTTGTAGATGGAAGAGTTTTAAAGAATAAAGACCTGGAGTATCGATTTACAGGTAAGGAGTCTCGTCTCTTTTGCCATAACTTTATGTCAATTGTTCGAAACCTAAAGACTGACTCTGACCAAAAGTGTCATACATTTCAGTTACATGTGTTTGCTTACACAGCAATAGATCTTAGAGATGCTGTTTCCCTTTTTAGCAGGGTTTCTCTCTCAAATGAACAGGTTCAGAGCCTTCAGAAAGTTTGCTCAAATTTCTTCAGAGCTACTGCACTTTTTCTAACCAGTAAGCCAACCACCTGAACAATTGGTCACATTGTTCCCCTTCATGCCAAAGAAATTCACCAAAAGCTGGGAATGGGACTTGGCATTAATACCATGGAGGGAAGGGAGGCCAAGCATGTCACCTTGGCTAAATTTACTCAAAACACCCAGGTTAGTAACAGGTGGGCTCAAGTTTTCAAACATGAGTATGTCTCATTGTTTTGGCTACGGGAGAATGGGTGTGATGAAACTGTGCACAAGGACACGGTAGGGTTGTACGTGCCCAAAAGGTGTAACACATCAGAGTTTTGCTATTGTGGAGAACCTAAACAAGTTGCTGAGACGCAATGCACTTTCTGTTGTGACCCTTTGCGGGGCATCATTTCTAAATGTGTAGTGGATGGGAAAATAACAAATGCAGCAAAGGAAGTGTTGAATCAATAAAATAAAAGTTATTTCTTATTTACTCCAAGTTTTCAAATATATGATCTTTGATATTGAAATTCACAATGTACACATACACATGGTAATGTGTATGAATCATATAATATAGATATATAATATATATAAAGATAGATGAATTCTTCATTGTGAAAAAATAGCGTAATATATAAATTATAATAATATTTATTAAATCTAAAATGAGCAGTCAGACCTTGTAATTAATTGATACCAAACACCTAAATCTTGGTGTATTAATGGATGATTTATCTATACCAATGAGCTTTTGTTTGGGCTAAAAAATGTGGCCAACAGAAATAATTTATCTACATGTAAATAGATTTATGGTTTTTAGGGCTCTAGGATTTGTTTTACAATTTAATAATTTATCATCCAGGATTTTAGGATTTAGATTTCAAAACATTTTAAATTCATATGCCCTGCTTATTGTAATTTGCTAGATGTACTTGACATGCTAAAAACAATATGAAGATATTGTTGTCATTATTAAAATTATGAAGCAATTGTGAAAGCAGGTTTCCACTGTGTTGTAAAAAATGAGAGATATATGAGGGCATATAATAAGAACCGAGAATAGAAAGTGTATATTATATATAATGATAAGAAATGGGGATTACCACAAATCAATACTGTAGATGGCTAAAGCTATACATTGACTACACTGATATGAAATGCAATAATAAATGGTACAATTCTGTCTCTTCAATATGTAGTACACAAATCAAGTTATTATTGCACTGACAACATATACAAGCCTACTGCTTGTGTTTTTAGTGATGCTGGGGCCAACCATGCTCATTCCAAAAACCATAATAAAAGTCAATGGTTATTGTCTCTTTATCATACGAATATTTAATTCCGAATTGCTTCTCCTCAGAAATAATCGCTTCTACTCGCTTATTACCTTTTAATTTGCGAGCTAAAAAGTTTTCTTCCACCAGCTGTTGGTCAGTAAGGTCATTAAATACCTTCCTCACACGCCTCTCTACAGTAAAAGCAAACACACAGTTCTTTCTTGTCTTCATAGTTATAAGGCCAAAATTCGTGCGGCTTACCAAACTATCAAGCACATTAAAGAGCTCTCGAGGCAATCTATCTTCCACAATGACTTGCCATGGATGCTTCACAGCACACCTCGGGGACATCCGACGCCGAAACTGTTTTATCCAGCACAGCGCCTGCCTGCGAACAATTGGAAACAAATCGCCAACTATGTGTTTCAAACCGATTTGTCCGCGGCTTAAATAACGCTTCGAAACTGGCACTGCTAAAATTCTCAATTCCTCAAAAGCTTCCTTTATCGCTTTCTGGTCAATTCCTCTTCCTCTGAGTTCAGTTTCAGCAATGTCTAAAGCGTTTCTTACAGTGTCCACAAATATGTCCATTTTGTCCGCCATATTTGTTTTGACTTTGAGCCTATGGGAGTGAACCGCTGACCTAATACTCGCGCCTGTTGTCGTGGCCGGATTTGACCCATTTTATAGTCCTTTTTATGACTGAAAAATGGGTATGACAGCTATGTATTAGAGTGTAAATTTATTTGGCAACGTGAGCTAAAATTCGTGGAAACGATTACAGAACTGTAAAATGTAAATTGACTCAGAACTGAATACAAAACTTCCCTCGGTGTTGAAATGTTCAACTGACTGCTTTTGATCTCTAACGTTGCTATCGAATAGCATTCGTTATATACACCTGCAGTAAAAATACTCAGTTGATCAAAAAAAAAAGAAAAGATAAATTTAAAACTTATTCCAACCAACCTTGTCCGGCGATAGAATCCTGATGTGTGGCGTCAGTGTAATGGAGAACAGTAACACTGCAAAGAGACAAAATTGCCGTTTAATAGAAATTATTAGATGCTAACAAGATGAAAAACTACGGCGAAGCCGGTCACTTTTTGGTGATTATTCTCGTATTAATTTTGTATTTTTAACAGTCTACAACAATACAGCTCTACTGTAAAATTTGTTTCAAAGTTAAAACTCAATAAATACTCACCCCCACCAAATTGAATTGACTCAGAACTGAGTACACCATTAATTACTATCCTCGGAATTAAAATGTTCGACTGACTTGAAATTTTAATATGATGCTTTCAAAAAGCTTTTATCTAAGAATAACACAAGAAAACAAAAGGTTTCACTCAGCGGGAAAACAATCTCTCCAATAGAAAGGATATAGGCTACAGTAAAAAGTATCAGATAAAAAAAAGTTTAGAAAGCCATTAACCCACCTTGTCAATGAGGAACTCACTTATTAGTAAAAGGCTCAGTAACAAAGGTGAACAGCCACACTGCAAGCAGGAATGCAGGTGTAGTAGTTAAGTAGTAGGTCTGAATGTAAACAATATGTCAAAATTCACTGACGTTAAATAATTATTGTTTGAATATTATCTCACTTCCATTTCCAACTGTGTGGGATCAAGAAAAACAAACAAATATAACTCAGTATAAATTAGTTTAAATATCCAGCAAAGACATGAAATTTAAAATTTAAAAATAATTCTGCTTTGGTGACATCGTTTTCATATTTTTCAACCGCATGCGCTTTAGCAGACCTGGTACACACTGTTTATGCAAGGCCGGGGCCTTCATGTGTTTTCCGCACAATGTTTCGACAGTAAGTAAACTTGTTAACACATCCATGCTATGACTAGAAGGCAAAACGTTCAAATTAGAAAAGAAATCTCTCTTATCTTTTGTGATAAAAAACTTAATGATTATCAGCAAAATAAAATACGTTTCTTTTTCGTGTAACAACAGTACAATAACTACTAGTATATAAGGTAACAGATGGTGATCTTAATTCCCGATTAGTTTGTAATAAGCTGTTGCAAGAAATTTCTTATTCAATAGGACATTTGTTGTCCAGTGTCAGTCTCTACACAAAAAATCTACAATACAAGTCAAGTATAAAAGAGTTCCTTGTTTTGCATTAATGATACATGAGAGGGATATTTATCCGTTTCATCTTTCCAGCTGGAAGTTCAAATAAAAAGGCCTACGCCTACGGATTTCTGGTCTTCTCAGCTAGTGGTGCTTTTCCCTCTTGTTTACTTTAGGTCTCCTACTGTTTTACACTGCCCGCCCTACAGGTTTTTGTTGATCTCTATGTAGGAGTTTCGATATTCTGCCACTCATTGTAATCTATGTTACAGTGCGACAAAGAGAGTAACCCCCCACTATAGCTGGGCCGGGACTTTCCCATCCTTACAAATGGTAGCTGAAGGCAGAGCTTTCGCGTACCCAAGTTTGAGGGTTTTCTAAGTTTGGTCGAAACATTTCATCTAAGGCTTCTCCTTCCTACGATTGTGGGAACCCTACGGTTTATCTGCTGAAGCAGAAAGATGTGTGACCTGCTGAAGGCTACAATATTTTTTCATAACTTAACGACATGAGAAAATGACCGGAATAGTTAATGAATGAAAATGGCATACAATCTTTTCCCATAACGTAACCACACGAGACATTGAGCTACATACTTAATTAATAAGAATGGTATAAAATTGTTTCACAAAACTTAACCACACGTATAACAAGCCAATGAGCAGCATAGTTATTGAATGAGAATGAATGAGAATGGAAAATATAGAGATTTCAAAAATTTACAGAGATTTAAATAAATTTTGTAAGTATGTAAAGGGTTCAGTTTTCCCAGTGAGAAAGCGCTTCCTGTGTGGTTCAGTTTTCCCAGTGGGAGAGCGCTTTCTGTGTAAGGCCCAGATGTAGTCTGTATTTTGTTTAGTTTTTAACTTTTTCAGGTGCTTTTATAAGCCCTTCCCCAAGTTTGTACAGCAAATGATCGATAAGGACAGACAAGATCATAGTAAATTTGAGAACATAAGAACCTAGTTTATGACCTCGCTCACCACAAGTCTCCCATAGCTCAGTGGCTAGAGCGTCCAACCGGCACTCAGAAGGTCATGGATTCGACTCCCTTTGAAGGACTTAGAATTTTTATTTTATTTTATTTGACTTGAGAATGCTTTCTCCATTTATTTCTTATTCGCTTAAATGAGGAATAGAAAGATAGTGTCTTAGTTTTGAAATGATGCCAATATTCCGTGGGACACAAGAGCAGATTTATCCAAGATAACGAATCATCAATCATAACACCTAGATTTTAGAATTTTTTGTCTATTAGGTGGCACGATTCATCTATGTGCTATACTGTATTTCTATATATTCGACTGCATTCCCAAAAGATTTTAATTATTCTGTAATTGGTTTTTATGAGATTAATAGAAAGATTACTGACATCGCACCATTCCTTAACTTTTTCTAATTCAGAACTAATTAACTTTTCAAGGTTTTTCAATTCCCAAGCTGAAGCAAAAAGATTTGTGTCATCCGCAAATCCAGGGTCTCTGAACAGTTCGGTAGATCATTGATATAAAGTATAAGACAAGCAATACCTTGCGGAATTCTATCAATCATCGCCTGTCTTGGTGACCCTGTTTGACTATATACCTACTGCAGCCTGTTCTCAAGATAGCTCGTGAACCATTTCAAGGCAAAGGAGTAAGCGATTAATTAAATCAAATAGGTCACGCGTCTTATTGCGGAGCATCCATTGCTATAGAAATTAGTGAACCCATCAAGCCAAGAAAATTTGGATGTCACTTCCGTCCGTTCGTCCGTCCGTCCGTACGTACGTACGTGCATCCGTACGCACGGATTAGGGCTGGGGACGAGTTTGTCTTTGTCCTTGATTTGGAGTCCTTCTCTGGCAAAAAGTAACACAAAAACATTTTTGGTTTGTCGAGAGTTAACTTATTTGTCGTAGAAATTTGTTAAAACACTGTGTCACTTCAGTTTGTTTTTTCTCGTGTTTTCTTGTGATCTGGACATTACATTGCAACTTAAACGAAGCGATTGTATGAAAAGGCGCTAAAACAGTTGGTACGTTGTTCACCGGCCTTTTAACCTGAATGAAAGACGCGAAGAAAAAAAAATAGTTCATCGTAAATATTTCTCACTCTATTTACTCATCAACTTTATGGAAACCTCATGCCAAATGAGTTAGGACAACCGCTTAACGGGATGATCCGAAATAATTGCCGACTTGAATATGATATAAGCTTACATCGGAAAACACCGAGAGTTGAAGCACTGCGGCTGACCTTGGCTGAAAAGCTGCTGAAAAGTTAATTGAGCTGACGTTGAGCTGGAATAAAAGTGAGCTCAGAGCCGGTGAAGTTCACTAAGTGATGGACAAAAGACTGCTAACAGACCTAACAGCTACACCAAAAGGAAAGGGGAGATCGATCTTCGCCGATAATTCAAAACACTGTAAGATATGTCGCTGGTGTTGGAGTAAGCTTACAACGAGTGGCGTGTTCGCTTCCGATATTATTGTGCTGGTTTGAAATTTTAGCTCTGCAGAATTTGCGTACGTGAGGAACCCAATAAAGTACACTCGTCAATTTCGGTTTAACCTCGAAATATGTTGACATCGCTGTCGACAACAAAACCATGAGAGGTTTTTACATGTAAGATATTTTATACTTAAAAGTTTAACCATGAGCGATTAAAAACTAATTTATTTTGTACCACTGCATAAGCTTAGAAATAGTGTGGTTACTTATTTGGTAATGAGCTCCGCTTTTAGGCCTGCCTAAATCTATATATTAAATGGATGCTCAAATATCATTTAAAGGGGCACTGTCACGAGCATAAGTTCAAAAATTCAACAGCCCAAAAACATGTTTACACCATTGAAAACTTATTAACAGTGGTCAAGTTTTATTAAAATTACTATACCAGTGCACTGAAGCTAAATATAGAGTGATATCTCTGTGATACCATCGGGAGCTTTCGATCTCAACTTGAAAAAGTCAGCCTGACTTTTTCAAGTTCTGTCCTCGTGGTTTGGAAAAATTTATGAAAACTATTTACCGTCGCCCTCTTCATTAAACAATTTGCAAGATATCCCTCCCTTTACGTTCTAGGAGCATTTCCTGTATGGCTAAAAGTACTTAGTCGTGATTTTGGTGCGGTTTTACCGAAAAAGGCAAAAAATGTCCGTGACAGTGCCCCTTTAATCATATTTCAAATCAATATTATTAAAGTTTGCAAAGGGTGCAAAGCAGGATATAATCGAAGGTAAAAACTGCGCAGATTGTATAAATAATTTGGGGAATAATACTCCTTTGGCTTTAAATTGTTTTCGTCAAGCCTTTTCTTGCTATTTTGTTCAAGAGAATTTACATGTGAAATGTAAAGAAACTTGTTTATTCAAACAACATGTACATGGCTGAACCAAATAATGCCAGAAATAGAGGTCAGGTGCATAGGACTTAAAGCAACACACAAGGAAAAATGAAATGAAAGTATTTTAATATTCCTATTACTCATGCTTCCACTTAATCGAAAATGAAATTCTCCCCAATGCAAATGAAAACAAAAAGAACTGCGTGAGACGTTTGACTGCGGTCTAAACGGGAAACTGGTTTACTAGCCTGTCATCTCGTTGGAGTAACTTTATAAGAAATACCAAAAACACCTTTTATAGTTGACATCGATAGTCTTTGCAAGTGCCGCCACAACATTAAGATACAAATCAGTCTCCAAAAAACAAATGCCGGTTGTACGCCCCTGATTCAGGAGATAAGCCCTCTCCATCTAACTTTCCATGTTAAATAATCAACGTCGCCACAGAACATTGTACATGAATCAGTTACAAGTAGAAACGAGATAAAAACGTTAGTTGAAACGTTTGATCAGAATGGAATTCTTACAGTACATCACTCATCAGAGGCTTCAGTTGATTCTTGTCAGCTCATATTCAAACAGTGTGCTTATTAGACCATCCCGATATAAGCTCGCCCAGTTATATGCCCGCCCAAAACCTCGTACGAATTTATAAAAGCCCAAGGCTTTAAAGGAGAAGTTCACTCCAGAATGGCCAGTTATTTTCTTTACGCCAATAAAAAGTTTATACAAAAATATGTTATTCACCAAAATTTCAGCTTCCAACGAGCGCTAAATCCCTACGAAATCTTTCTCTAAAGTAGCCCAAAATTTCGACAACTGAACGCCGCCATCTTGGAGCTGGTAATGTATGCGTGACGTCAAAGAGCTCAGCCTGAAGTTTAGCGGGAAAATTTAAATACTTGAAACTACTTTCTTCTTTGTAGTGGCTTTTGTTTGTCAAAATGCCTGTTTGTGCAGCTCCATGTTTCTCAAAAAGCTCCAAGAGATACAAAAAACATTTACCTTTTCTTTCCTTTCAGACAGGCATTTTGACAAACAAAAGCCACTTCAAAGAAACAAGGAGTTTGAAGTATTTAAATTTTCCCGCTAAACTTCAGGCTGAGCTCTTTGACGTCACGCATACATTACTAGCTCCAAGATGGCGGCGTTCAGTTGTCGAATTTTGGGCTACTTAAGAGAAAGATTTCGTAGGGATTTAGCGCTCGTTGGAAGCTGAAATTTTGGTGAATAACACATTTTTGTATAAACTTTTTATTGGCGTAAAGAAAATAAATGGTCATTCTGGAGTGAACTTCTCCTTTAATATAACTGGTGTATACCTTTACATGTAAGACTATAGATGCTTACATTTGGAACAGTAATGTTTCTACAAGACGAGGTGGCCGAGTGGTTAAGGCGTTGGACTGCTAATCCAATGACACCGCGGAAAAACGCACCGCGCATGCCTGCAACGTCACGATTCTGGAATGAGAACAAAGCCGTTTTCGCTGCTGAAAACTTCGACTTTTGTACGGAGAGGGAAGTAATTTGTAAGTATTGTAAGCGAAATTCGTTTTTTGGACACAGGTTTGATCCTGAATCACAAGAGGAATTTACCATTGCAGATCTGGAACAGAATTTTTACGCGAAAACTACTCTGGGAACTCGTGCGATGATATGCTGTTACATCGACAACAGAAGCAAATCGGATGTTTATTATTCCGTGAAAGTAGTTTATTTGCCGGGAGACCTTGCAGCATAATGAGAACTAAGGAGCAAGGAAATGGCCACAATGATGTTCCTGTGTTCACTGAACGACATGATTGACTGTTTGCACTTGGATTCCAGTTCGGATTTCGGCTTGCTTGTAATTTCACATAGAGCGACCAGGGTATTTACTCGAGCTATAAATAAGCTTCATTAGAAATATTGGACCATTAAAGATGGAGCCTTCACGTTAACAGGCCAGTTTTTTCTTAGATTATCAAATGATAAATATGTGGCTTTCGAAGGGTTGTCTTGCAGTGTCTTGAATATTTACCAATTTATTTTCATATTCAAGTTTTGAGTAATTTATTTATTAATTATAAACTATTTTATGGGAAGCATCACTGATCAGTGTATTTTTTGCCCATTATCGAAAAAGGAATCATCGATTTCTATATTTTATTGTTTTCATTCAGTGCTAAACCAAAACTTAAAATGTATTAATGTATCTGTAAATCTGGCTACCTTCCGTTTTTACCTCTCTAGTTATTTCATGTAGCCACTACCCTCTCTCTCTCTGTCTCTCCATTAAAATTAAATTTTGCACATAAAATATTCCTATGCAATCAAAGGGCGAAAAAGCTTGTTGTTGGTTTGCCCAGTGTGGGTTCTCTATGAAGGAATGCTAGTAAGAATATTTTACAATTGCTGTTTTCAATGGATTTGAGCCTTTTTAGAGGTGAAATCACAGTGGTTTTTTCTTTGCAATTTACATTGGAAAAAAAGAGCTTTGAACCAATGTCACCCAATGTTGCTGTCTTACATGTAATTAAGCCATTCAGATTTACTATTATGTACTTTACTCGTGTGGTTTTACTTAACCTCAGATTGATTACAACGTGTAAATATTTCAGAGATAATTCTTTTGCTTCAGTAAACACAAGAGGATTGAAACATGATGGTAATCATTCATAATGGTACACTTTGGAGAGAAAGACACATACTATTTAGGAGTGAGTTATTTACATTCTTGAAGCCAAGTTTGCATGCATGCATATCCATGTCAGCTCAATGTGATTTACATTCTGATGGGACTGTCTGTTCATCATTTGCAGAAAAATGAACATAATAGTAGTTTTGTCTCTCTTAAAAGTAACCTCTAAATACTACAAGTTTGGCAGTGAAATTACAAGTGCAGTTTTCTGGAGACTGGGTGAACATTAGAAATGAACGACCTAAACATCTTGATGTAATCTGGACCAATCTGGGAACACCAGTCACAGGCTAATCACGAGATTGACTGGGAGGGGGTCCAAATCCTTGACAAAGAGTCTGTAGAAATCATACGGAAAATCAAGAAAGCCAATTAAGAGATGGGGCTATGATCTCCCTGCCATTTTTAACCACTTGGCACTTGACTAAACAACATGCAACCATGTGACAGGGTGGAGCTCACTTTGCTAATCGAGACTGTGATGAGGTAGAAAGCTACAATTAATTCGCTTAGACCTTGTGACAAGTTTATTCATTATTGTCTTTGAATGACAAGACAAATAGCAAGAGTACAACACATACTGCAATGAGTAAATATTGAATCTATACTGACAAACCCTCCTTATTGATGTGCTTTGCTAGTTTGTAAGGTAGGGAAACATAAAGCAAAAATTAAACTGTCCTGAAAATGACAAGCATCAATTTTGTTATTACCAGGAATAAATATGTAATGAATCGGAAAAATAAAAGGCTTGCCATATATATACATGTAATCCGCTAATAATCAAAATGACCATAGTCATCACAAATAAGGCCAAAATGTCTTGTCATTTTTTGTTGTTGAGTGATGAAAATTACCATGTTTAGTTATCTTCTACAAATCAACCACTTGGGATTTAAAAACATTTTTTTTTCAGGCTAAAAATTACAGTAATCTCTAGCTAATCAAAGCAATACCAGTGTATTGATCTTTAACATTCTGCATGCATCTAACAGCTTCGATAATAAAATTATTATTCCATGTTATGTAACAAAGTAAGTGTGATGTGTTTATTAAAAGGTTTTATGAACCTTTACTGAAAATAAAAACACAGGATACTACAAGAATCGTTTTTAAAAGCAATATAAGTAACCTGAATGAGAAATGGAATTTTCATAGAATTACCTTTCTGTTCTAGTTAGCCTCATGATCTTTAGTGCAAACTTTTTAAGCTTGTAATACAACAAAGAAAAAAGACTGGAGGGGTAGAAACTGCATTTTATTTATATCAAGGTTAAATATGATGAGGAGTCCTTTAAAATCACCTTTGACGATACACTTGCGTGGAAGAAGTTTGCTGATCGAACTCTTCGATCGTCTGCGCAAGTAAATCACACAAACTATGTCAGCCTAGACATGCAAGCTAATGATGTTGATTGAAAAAAGTAGAAGACAAACTGTGAGGGTGGAAATAAAGATTTAAATAAACCCAAAATGATAAATTTTCTGGTGTGAATTTCAACCGTAAGATCGATATTTAAACACCGTGTTGTAAACTTTCAAGGCGTGTAGCGGATAGAAGAAAAAAGATCGGCAGGCTAGAAACTAGTGTTCACACAAGCATATTAAGGTAAAACTACAGTTGTGATATCAGCGTTAGATATGTTAGGGATTTCTTAAAAAATGAGCAAAATCTTCATGTTCCACTTACGTGCGAAGAAAGTTCCATCGATGACAAACAGAGTGCCCAAAAGTGCGAACTTTCGATGCTTATAGCAAAAATTGTAAGAAAAATTATGAAACTGTAAATTGACAGGTAAAAGAACAGGAAACAATGTACCCTTAGTTAAAATCTTTACCTTAAATATTCAGGGGTTTTCTTAAAAATCGCGAAAATGTTCACTTTTTCGGTCATTCCCTTATAATCTTTCAAAAGTTCTGCACATGCGCTGTGCGTTTTTCCGCGGTGTCAATCCAATGTGCTCTGCACGCGTGGGTTCGAATCCCATCCTCGTCGTCTTATTTTACCAAAACACAAAAAAATGCCACTTGCAGGAAATTACAGCGCATATATTAGCCTTGTTATTCAACATCACGTAGGGTGAGCGGGACTTAAATAATTATTTTTTCTTTCTTTTTTTTCAGTTAAATTTCTGTCTGATAACAGTCAATTCTATTTCGACATCACGCAACCCAAATTGTCTCTGTGACGTCACAGCGTGACTTTTACTTACAAGCTATGTATTACAATAGGATATAGCGCGCCAAGAATAAACCACACTATTTTTGTATTTCAATTTCATGGAATGTATAAGCCATTGATATAAAAGCTTTCATTCAGAAGGGAATAACCATTGAGAGTGTCACATTGTAAACGAGATTGTGACAAAATTAAACGCAGCCATTGAAAAACTGCACTCCTTGTGATTGTGAATCAGCGCCGGAGATATCCCCGAACAATTTCTGCCTATAAGTCAACAATGCACAAATAGTATTTCGTGCGTAATTATTCACGGACTTCAGGGACCGTGTGTATGACAGGCAAATGCATGGAGGGGTGTTAATAATTGTCACTAAATTGAGGAGTTCCAAAAGGAAGACCACAGGGAACCCAAACGCCGTAATGGCTATAACATAAATATTTACCTGTATTCCGGTGTCTGTTTTTGGCAGGTTTGGAAGCGATTTGAATCAGAGCTTAACGTAAATACCGCGCGCCTATATTAAGTCTCAAGTTTCCGTTTTTATTAATTCAAGTTTCGATTAACTATTAACTCTCCTCGGGGGAGAATCTCGGGTTTTAATTAGTTGTGCTTAGAAGGATGTATTTCATTCATCACATGTTCAACTTCTTGTGGACATTATGATGTGTATATTGTTGTTAAAAGGTTTACGTGACCGGAGGAAGATGACTTGTGGATGTAGGGTTTGGGTGGGCGAGTGAACTGTAAATAAGAAATTAATACAAACATTCAAATCATTTAATACAACGATTGAAGCATCAAGAAGTGTTTATTTATCTTATTATTTACAACAAATAATATTACAAAGATGTATTATGACACTGGATATATGCTTTTCATTTGAACATCTATCAAGTGTCAAAGACGTATTGTTACATTGTTAAACATTTCATCAATAAATAATCATTGATAATAATATTATGAATAAACGAAGACTTGTTCTTGAAAGAATAACCCGTGTTAGAAATTTACAATTTAAAGACACTACTTTACATAATATTAATATACAATCTTCGTTCACTGTCCAAAATCCACGCGTGCAATTGGTTAAAATCGAGCACGTGATTTTACTTTACCTGTCGTCAGCAAACTCCGACAGTGCGTTATTGACAATAACGCATAAAAATCGTGCATTATTGACAACGGCTTCAGCTGACAGATTTGCAGAAATAGTGAAGGAACAAATATGAACTTATGAACGATTTTGTGAATGATTCTAAGCCTCATTTATATTTAATTATGTATGGCTTTTTGTGATTTCTATATTCTTAAACTACGCCATTAGAATTTTGTGCTACTTAGATACAACTGAATTCTTATTTATTAAAATTCTTGTTCAAATTGTGTATTGAGTGCAGTGTACTCAGATTGTATATTAAAAGGGTTAGAGACTGTTAGTTCGTGTTTTGTTTACAAATACACGCACTTGCTGGCAGCCCAATGAACTCGAGATTTTCAATACTGCACTCGGCTACGCCTCGTGCAGTATTGAAAATTTCTCATTCATTGTGCGGCCAGCGCGTGCGTGTATTTGTAAACAAAACACTCACAACAGTCTCTAACCCATAAATATATCTGCATTTCAACTCAACAAATGCAATCGAAGCACATTAAGTATACCATATCATTACTGGAATGAACAGAAAGGATTTTGCCATTCTCCTTTAATAATCTTCAAATTATTTCTCTGATGTTCACTAACTTAGTAGACGTGACCCTGATACTGATCATGTATAGTGTCTGTTTTAATGGTTGAAGGTGCTATAGTTGGCACTGTAGTACACTTCAGAAACGATAAGGGGAATTGATGAGGATCGAAACATCGGTAGTACGTCATATTTAAGGTCGCTTGAGTATCAGGCTTTTCCGAGGAGTGGCAATGGAGACGGAAATAAGGGCCACCCACAACACATGTAGTTTTCCACGTTAGAGTGTTTTTGGCTAAACTGAAATGCTCAAAGTACGCGTCGGTCAAAATCCAATACAAATGCTCCATGCCGGAAAGCACAACACCCTACCCGACAACTGTGAACTGCTCTCACTACTTCAGGGGGGGGGGAGGTTACTTTCGAAACTTTAAAGCGATTCAACTAACTTGATCTGAACCGAGTCGTACTAACTGAATTGAGATATCAGCATTATTATTAAGATGTTCAGTGCCGAAATTATATTATTATGAATCAAATCCTTTCTAAACTGCAGTCCACGAAGTGTGAATTTTGTCTCTACGCTCCTTTTTGTAAAAGAACCATTTTTATAAGAACTGAAATTGGCCCAGATTTTATTAACAACATGCTAAGAACACACTCAAGACTAAGAAGTAAAGCATTCTTGTTTAGTTTTGCATTGAGACAAAAAAAGCTAGTATATAGCTAGCAGTCATGTATTAAATGATGATACTGTGCACAATAATGGTCTTTTTCCGCGGTTTTTTTCTTAAATTCTATATCACGTAACAGCATGTGTAAGAACTAAACATGAAAAAAAAAAGAGCATTCAGTTTTGGTTGAGCCTCCACCGCAAATTTAGACCTTTTAATATAAGAAAGGGTGTACTATCTAATTGTCTAAATCTGTTATTATTTTTCGTCGACGTGCTCATTCATTGACAATCTTAGCTATTAAAACATTTCAAAGTAAAGAAGAAAGAAATAGTGCTTCATATTATTTGCATCAGATATCAACTTGTCTTTGTTGTTGAGGTCGCCTGAGAAAGAGTGCAAGTACAGCTGATCTGTATTCTGGCATACGGATAGCGTATAATACAGGATTTACAAGCGAATTTGCAAGATATAAAACGAGTAGAATATAATGCAACCGAAGATACGTTACAAAGGACATTGGAGTAATAACGTCAGTGGTAAAATCGAGAAAATGGAATATAATAAATGGCAAGTACAACAGTAGAGATACGACAGTCACGATCAACAATGTCATGGTCAGTTTTCTTTCTCTACTGCCTGCACCATGGTGTTGAGGCTGCGCTCCACAACGGACTTTAATAACAATGGACGCGTAAGAAATACAAATGACTAATAGGCAAATTGCATTGAATGAATTCAATAAGTAAACATAACAACTGGGACGTTTGAATAGAACTGTAAGAGCAATTGACAACAACCCAGCCGTAACCCAAACAACGGCGATTATTAATACGTAAACCCATTTTTTAATTAGGCGATGTCTGAACGGCCGCAGCGTCGCGTGCAGCCGTTCAACAGAAATTGCTGCTATGTTTAATAGAGAGGAAAGAGGGAACAAGCGGAGGAGTGTACCTAGTACATATTCTGCCCAAGGATCAATTAAGTTGTACTTCCAGAAATTACAGTTGGCTGCTCCAAAACTGTAGAATAGATCATACGTAGCAATTCCTCCAACCAACATATCAGCAACTGCCAAATTAATAACCAGGTACGTGCTACGCTTACGCAGATTACGATTTTTTACAAAAACAATTATTGTAATGATGTTAAGTGTTACTATAGCAACACACTCGGTTAGGCCCACGGTGAGCCAGGTAACACATTCAGGAAACGATAACATCTTCACTTCTCACTTCTTCGTTATTTGCTGTTGAAAGTAAGTACTCATGTGTCTGTTGAGAGAAATGAGTAATGTTTTAGTATTGGCTAGTATATTTTGAGCGAAATAGTTTTTAAAAAAATTCATCCCTCTCTAAACAGATGAATTCATAAACGTAGAAACAAAACGCTGTTATTGATTTTTTAAAATTTGATGCATTTTCTGTATCAAATTTTTCTTTAAAACCAATAAACGTTCAATCTTTCTTTGGCCTTAGATCGGCGCAAAATCTGCAATATGACGCGAACAACTTTATATATTTATCCGCTTTTTTCTACTATTTTGCTTGGTACAAGAAAAATAGTAAGAATTGGGGGCATCGTTTGGCACTCTCTGACCCACATTTTTAAGCGATGACGTCATAAAACGACGTCATCGGTTAATGTTGGAAAGCGGAAAAGCGATTGAATTTTTGGAATTTTTGGTGTGAGGATTACTCCCTGAATTAAGGTGGCTCGAAGGGGTTTAGATATTCCGGTCTTTGGTATTCTATTGCAGCTACACCAATAATGTTGAGGTTAAACTTTTAATACAACTTTGTAAAGGTTTTACCAATGAAAAAATTTCAGTTGCTATGACGTCAAAATTCGTTGCCATGGCAACGTCATATGAGGTCAAAGATACCTTATTTTCTACCGTTTGAGGCTAATAACTTAAAAACTAGACGGTGAAAGTTTTTGTTTTTCATATATGTTTGCCTACTGAGGAAAACAAGCAATTTAACAATGTTTAAAAAAATTCTGTAGGTAGGGTTCAGAGCCACCTTAAATTCGTGAAAAAATGACGTAGCTTCGAATCCTACCTACCGATTTTTTTAAAAATTTGCAAAAATTTTTCTTTTGTCAGTTGGATAAAAATATATCAAAAACAAGAACTTTCACCGAGTAGTTTTTGAGTTATTAGCCTCAAAAGGTCGAAAATAGGGTATCTTTGACCTCATATGACGTTGCCATGGCAACAATTTTTGACGTCACAATGACGTCAATTTGTTCATTGGTAAAACTTGTACAAGTCTGTGCTAAAAGATTTTTCTAAAAATTATTGGTATAGCTGCGATAGAACACCTAAAACAGGCATGTCTAATTCTGACTAAACTGTTATGAGCCACCTTAAACCGAAGAGCACTGGGAACTAGGTGCATGGTTTGTGTTCATTTTGAGATCCGCCATCTTGGTTTTTGGCCGAGGAGGATATTTTTGGCAGCTTGTATCATCACCGATCGGCAAACTGCATTTGATTTGTAGCTGTTAAATTGAGATTTCGAGTCTGGAGTGAGTGTTGCACTTTATCACTTATCGAATAAATTTGGCATAAAGTTAAGAAGTGATGTCTGTCGAGACTGCAGAACAAAGCAACCGATTATTAGCAGTTTGAAACATCTGTTGAAAAGGTGAGCCATCTTAAACCTTTTTTTAAGTGATGACGATGACGTGATAGATTAATCTCGCCGTGCGAGTGGACAGGATCTGTTGTCTGTTGCCTGTTGCGATCGACCGATCTGTATCGAATCTGTAGAACCGAATACTGGGAAAAGAAATCAAGTCAACTCAACAAGAAATCGTCGCACAGAACTCAAAGCAAAATACTCCTGGGCCATTAGAAAGGACTAATTTAAAGCATAAACGAAAGAGACAAATTATATTTGATGCGTTCTATAAGATTTAGTAAACAGAAATATTTCCATTCTTTTAAAACAAAAGGTGTAAACAATTTCAAGACAGCGTTTGACCTTGCATCGTATATCGTATATCGTATATCGTATGTCACGCCAAGATAACGCAATTTTTGTTGAACAATCAGTCAGCACAGAAGTTGTCAGTTACTTTTATTTACCCTAAGTTTTTGACAAATGTCCTGAAAATTATTAAAGACCCGTTAGGCTTGTGAAACGTCATCGCTTCTGCATGCATCGCGTGCCGTTTATTGTATACTCTCAAGGGACTGTTTTAAGGGATACTTTTCGCTGTGGGCGATAAAAACGTCATTGCATAGGAATGCGTCAGCACTTCTCGATCCCGAAGTGTTATTTTCACGCGTCGCTCGTCATTTAGCCTGTCTAGCCTTTTGCAAACTACAGGTAGGTATTTTTCAAAGATCTGTGCTATTCATCGATTGAATCGCTTAGTTTACATGCTTAAAAGCTGCTGCGAATCTTTATTGTCAGAGGATATTGGCCAATGCTAAAATTTTTTTCTGGACTCGATTTTTTGTAAAAAGTGGGGTCCAATTAATTGCCAGTAACATCAAAAATATTTTTAACCAGTTAAATCGATTTTAATATTACTATCGCCGAATGATAGGTGAACATTTTTCCAAAGTTTCACCGCCATCGCGTCAAAGCCTAAAATGTTATAACGCAAAGTTTGTCATGGACAAGTGCAACCGGAATAAATATGGAGCCACCTTAAAGGTCAAATGAACCAAAATTTTGATTTTTCTTTATTTTTGCCCAACCTGTTAATTAAGAGCCAAATAAACATATTCTGAAGTTTCAAAGTAATTGGACTTTGCATCGCAGAGATATTGCAAGTTTAAAAGTGCTTATTTTTGGCCTCGTGGAGCAGTCGGAAAAATTGTCGGGAAATTCTCGGAAACACAACTTAAGACGTCACTGTTTGTGACCTGTAAGATTGCAGGAAATTCAAAGCCGTTCAGTTCTGAAGTTCAACAAGTCGGTGACTTCGTTTAAAGCGGAAAATCATGGTGTTTTGAGCAGCAATAAACTGAAATAATAAAAAGTCTAGAGTAAGTACTTTTAAGTTTTCTGAAGATTCAAAATTTAGAGAACGTTGGGTTGTAAAAATGAAAAGAGAATTGTTTGAATCAAAACAAGCACTCACGCATTTATGCAGCTCATTTCACTGAAAACTGAATTAAACAAAATCTATCAGTAAGGAGGTTTCTGGGTTCTGCCTTCAAGTCTCTAAGACTTGCTTTAAAGAGGATGCAGTCCCAACGACTTTTTGATCAAAAAATTAAATACGGCGAAGAGTGTCCGCCGAAGAACAAAATACGGCGAAGTATGCCCGCCGAAGAACAGAGTGACTACGTACAACTGTTCGTTCATCTTTTGCTTAATGTAGCAAGTTGGAAGTAAGGAATTTTAATAACTAGAGCTTGCTAGTATTTTTATTATGATTATTAACACTTTTATTTTGTTGGTTTGGCTTGGCAAGTATGTGACTGATAATCAATATCAACTTCAGTATCGATTCAATATCGTCACCGAATAATGTAGCTTCCACGTGCAGGCTTTTTGAGACTTGTTTTTGACGCATGCTAACATGTACAAGCTAAATAAAATTTACATCTCTGTGGCCAAAATATGGACTATAAACAATAAACAAGTAATAGAAACAAACCTCACAGTGTCAGCGGAGACAGTCGGTAAACGTTCTGTATTTATTATTCACCACTGAATTTTCCTTCAGCTGAAAACGACACCAATTTATTCATTCAAGAAAGTTTTACCCTGCGTGATGGTTTCCGGTTTCGAATTTGCATCGAGAAATATCCTTTCATTCAAGTTAAATTTTTGTGTAGAAATTTATTCTTGTGTTTTGTGTGACTCGATCTCGAGTACGAAAAAGAAAATAGTGAATATGTAGCAGTGGGTAAACAAAGAGATACCAACCGCAAATCTGAAATTCTTCTCAAAGACCAACGGCATTTATTTGCTGTAAATGGGCTTTACGGCGTTTATTTGCTGTAAATGGGCTTTACAGTTTTTTGCGACTGGAAACACGCGATAGCGAAACTAAATCTCCAAAAAGAAAACTGTCACATGAGACCCCCAAAGCGGCTCCCATTACAGAGACTAAACTTGCGAAATTCTACAATCACGCAATTCAAAGTCACACAAGTCCTAGTTCATCAGTCTGTTACAACTTGCGAAATTCTACAATCACGCAATTTAAAGTCACACAAGTCCTAGTTCATACAATCTAAGCTTGAGTAATGTCCAGGATTGAACGCAGCAACGAAAATTACAAAATTTCGTATTCTTCGATAATGACGAAAAATCGCTGTCGCGGCGAAAATGACGAAAAATCGCAAGAGGGTCGACGAAAATGACGAAATTTATTCGCGAGCTGAAAGAAAGGGGGCAACGAAAACGACGAATTTGACAAAAATGACGAAAAATCGCTGTCGCGACGAAAATGACGAAAAATCGCAAGAGGGTCGACGAAAATGACGAAATTTATTCGCGAGCTGAAAGGAAGGGGGCAATGAAAACGACGAATTTGACGAAAATGACGAAAAATCGCTGTCGCGACGAAAATGACGAAAAATCGCAAGAGGGTCGACGAAAATGACAAAATTTATTCGCGAACTGAAAGGAAGGGGGCAACGAAAACGACGAATTTGACGAAAATGACGAAAAATCGCTGTCGCGACGAAAATGACGAAAAATCGCAAGAGGGTCGACGAAAATGACAAAATTTATTCGCGAACTGAAAGGAAGGGGGCAACGAAAACGACGAATTTGACGAAAATGACGAAAAATCGCTGTCGCGACGAAAATGACGAAAAATCGCAAGAGGGTTGACGAAAATGACGAAATTTATTCGCGAGCTGAAAGGAAGGGGGCAACGAAAACGACGAATTTGACGAAAATGACGAAAAATCGCAAGAGGGTCGACGAAAATGACGAAATTTATTCGCGAACTGAAAGGAAGGGGGCAACGAAAACGACGAATTTGACGAAAATGACGAAAAATCGCTGTCGCGACGAAAATGACGAAAAATCGCAAGAGGGTCGACGAAAATGACGAAATTTATTCACGAGCTGAAAGGAAGGGGGCAACGAAAACGACGAATTTGACGAAAATGACGAAAAATCGCTGTCACAACGAAAAATCGCAAGAGGGTCGACGAAAATGACGAAATTTATTCGCGAGCTGAAAGGAAGGGGGCAACGAAAACGACGAATTGACCAAAATATAGATAAATCTCAAGAGGGTTAATGATCACTACAAAATTTACGCCAGAGCTGCTAGGAAGTTTTCAATGTATAAACATACAACTTTACCACAAGCCATAATTTGAAGTTTCACTCCCATTGAGAGTTCAATTTTAAGGGAATGACTACAAAATTGTTATGAAATCTATATTTTGCCTAAAAAAATGATTACATGATTATTAGCCAACAGGTTTAAGCAAGAGTTGGCATAATAAAAATATAATAATGAAAAGAAAACTTACGTGGCTATGGGTTCTTCTGTTATTTCTGTCATTTTATTTGTAGGTAACATAGTGTCTTGTAACCATATCTTGTATTGTAAATATCCTCATAATTGGAGGAGCAGGACCATTGAAGCCATTATTGCAGTCAATCTTGTGACAGATGTCTTTAGTATTTGCCATAGGTTGAGTTGAAGCCAATAAATTAAAGCGAATCGATCATATATAGTTTTTTTACAACCCGGACAGTTGTGAACTGTAATTAAAGTGACTCTTCGTGCTTTCTTTCTGAAGTTGTTCAAAATATAAAAGCTCAATTCTACATCCTTGTTGCTACTCCATGGACGAAAACAAAGTCTTGGCATGCATATAACAACAAAATTTAGGCATGATTTGACAGCCAAGGTGCACATTTCTTGCTGGAGATACAAGGCTTTAAAGTCTACGCCGATGTTTTCTTTCGTCCTCTAACCAGCTATACACCAGCTACCACACGACGATTATGACCAGACGCCAATGCATGGGGCACCTTTTAAAATTACACCAAAGATTTCGTTGCTCCTTGGAATTGAAGAAGCTAGGGCATCTAACAGGATGCGGTGGTACATGGTGCGGATCCATAATTCGCAGATTTCCGTATCTTCAGGGCATTTTCCGCTTAAAACAGAAAAACTTGCCTCATATTAATGATGAAGTAGCTGCTCACCATCCTCACAAACAGAAATTTCGAAGAAAATGATTACTTTGAGGCAGTTTTCCCCCTAAAATTATGCCGAAAACAGGCCACTTCGATTGTAAACAATTTTTAACCTCCAGGCGTTCCACGCGTGTTGTCGTGATGGGCCTGGGCACCAGTTTTGTTTTAACGCTGATTTCTATTGGACGAAAAGCACTACCATTTCAGCGAATGGCAGTAGTTATAAGAACCTGCATTGAAAACTCCAATCGCTATCACAATGGATGAATTTGTCCTCAAAGAGACCAAGAAGAAGAAAGATCCCCACTTGGCTGTACACTTAACAGCAGCGAGCTTCAGGCCACGAAGCGGCCTAGCAAAGAACGAGGTATATTCATTTGTAGCACGCTTGTTTCGGCTCATGAATTAAAGAACGAGGTATATTCATGTGTAGCATGCTTGTTTTGGCCGATGGTTTAAACAACGAGGAATATTCATTTGTAGCGCGCTTAGCCAGCGTAGCTTGGCGTTCTAGTCAGTCAGGGAGAGCGAAAAAACGAGCGCGCGAGCAAAGCGACGAAGGAGAGAAAGAACGCCCCGCCGTCGCTTTGCTCGCGCACGCGATTTTTCGTTCTCCGTGACTGACTAGAACGCCAAGCTACGCTGGCTATAGCGCGCTTGTTTCCGCTCATGGATTAAAGAACGAGGTATATTCATGTGTAGTATGCTTGTTTGGCCGATGGTTTAAAGAACGAGGGATATTCATTTGTAGCGTTTTGTTCCTTTAAAGAACGAGGTATATTCATGTCGAACGAGGTATATTCATGTGTAGCGTGCTTGTTTTGGCCGATGGTTAAAAGAACGAGGTATATTCATGTGTAGCGTGCTTGTTTTGGCCGATGGTTTAAAGAACGAGGGATATTCATTTGTAGCGCGCTTGTTTCGGCTCATGGATTAAAGAACGAGTTATTTTCATGTGTAGTATGCTTGTTCTAGCTTGAATAGGACAAGGTCGCGACAGCTGCCTGCCTTGTTCTCCCTTCTCTCTCTCTGTTCCTACCGGTCGCTAAATCATCTCGCAAAATAACGCTTTAAAGGGCTCGGAGCGGCGAATAAACATGACACAAGACTCAATCAACATTTCATCTTAATTTTTATTGAATCATTTAGAGTAATTTTTATATTTTGTAGTAAATCGAAGCCGACGTAATGTTTCTCTTCTTCTATACGCGCCATTGATTTCGACATAACCTTATGTCAACGATTATTCACCACGAAAACATAGGGTGGTCCGCCTGTGCTTGTTCCTTTAAAGAACGAGGTATATTCATGTCGAAAGACGCTGGAATTTGCAAGACAATGAACTGCGAAAAATCGTTGACATGACGGAAAACCGTCAAGGTTGCGAAAAATCGCAAATTTTGTAAATTTTGTCAAATCCGCAGGCAGGCTCAGGTGAAGTGTTCGAATTAGCATTTCAATACACTACAAGACGCGGAAATTTGCAAGACAATAAACTGCGGAAAATCGTTAACATGACGAAAAACCGTCAAGGTAGCGAAAAATCGTTGCGTTTACAGAATTTCGTCAAACACTAAATTTTGTAAGTGCGTTCAATACTGGACATAAGTGCTAAGCTTTTGGCCACATCCACATTCGCGCTCATACCGATCCGGGTTTCAAGCCGCACACGTCCGGATTATATATAATTGCGTGCAAATCCAAGAAAACCTGCATTTCAGTTGAGGTATATAACAAAATTCTTTGTTCCATACCAAGCTGAGCGGACTGATGATTTTTATTAGCCATCCAGTGTTTGAAATCCTCCTATATCGCACAATTTTACTTAGTGCTTTAATAATTATTAATTTTTTAAACTGGATTCCAGTGCAGTAAAAAATATAACTATCATGTTTTAAAAGAACAATAGGTCTTTTCAGAATTACTGAATTACTCAGACTGACTCAAACTCTCAAACTTTACATTATTCACTCTTCGAATGATGATCGTCCCCTCGATCGCAAAGCCGTCAAAAACAGAACTATTACGTCAAAAAATTCAAAGCTCGATCCATTCCTTCCATTCCAGTACGCGGTCATTTTGGAAACGTTTTCGTGAAGCCTTCGGAAATCTTCGTAGTTTTTGCTATGTTCACGCTTTAAGGCTCAGAAAGCAAAATTTCTTCCTAAGTTTACTTAATAGTGGGTTCTTTTAGCGTTTGGTTGCTTTAAAATCGCAAAAGAAAGAATGTCGAAAATTTGGTTCATTTGACCTTTAAAGGCAACGATAATGTTTTCGAAAAACTCGTTAGCAAAGTAAGGATTAAAAATTGAATAATTATGTTAATCTAAATTCACAGAAAATTCTCACGAAATAATCAGTCTCAATGTTGGAAGAATGTCTTTTGTCCTAATTATCAGTCACTCGGCCGTAACGTGAAAGCGATGCCTTTTGTACACGCGGTTAACAGAAACCGTAGTAAACCATTCCCCTGAAAATATGGTATAAGTTGTGCATACAAAGCATGTAAACAATGCGTGGTATTAAAATGTCTGAATTGTCTCCACAATAAATTGTTTAAAATTCGAAACCCTTGTTCTATGTATTGTGAAGTTCTAAGAAAGCTATAAATATTATTCAGAATAAGCTTGAGCTTCGAATAAACCCTCCGTACATTTACTGGTCATACATTATGTTGATTCCAATTTTCTGTAGACGCAAGCCGTCCAAATATTTTTTATCTTCATTTTATAAGAACATTAGGCCTTTAAATACGTTCAAATATGTTTTCCCAAACGCAAGCCGTTCCTGAATTTTTCTATTTTATTTTACTTACGAAAACCAATAAAAATGCAAGATATCATACATAAAATAAGACGACAGTGGAAAAATACAGCTTTGTCACGCGATTTCAAAACTGGCTTTTGATGTTCTCAACTCTGTAGATCATGTCAGTGGAAACATTGCAGTAGAGCACAAGTTCTCTCGCCGACCCCACCCCCTCCCCGTCCCCCACACACATAATTTTGCAGCTTTTTGTTAGCAAAACTGTTTACGGTGTGGTTTTAAATATGTTTGAGCAAGAGAAAATCATTTTCTCTTGGTTTGAGGTAGCTTAGTCAAGAACAAGTTATTTCAGCTTCTTCCGATAGTTTCTAAGTTTCTAAAACACAGCCGGTGACAACTGCTTCGAAACTGCTAAAAAACGAAAAGAAAACGCTTGATTAACTTTGCCGACGAGCTACACAGTTTCAGGCTTTTGTCGAAAGCTATATTCAAGGCAGGTTCAGGTCAGCATGTGTATCATTTCGTGTCAGAACTGAAAATCTTCCCACAAATATCTAGGAATCATAATTTTGGATGTAGTTACGTTTCATTTTTAATAGGAGATAGGTGAAATTCGAACGGCGTACAGTGGGACATTTTTAAGCTTTCAGAACTGCGAGCAGATAGATTTTGTCGAATCGAATGACGACTCCTTGGCCAGGGAAAAGAATCATTTTTACGGTTTCATTAATCAATAAAATACAACCGAATTGTAATTCGCAACACTTCGAAAGAAACATGCTCACTTTGAGAGGCCTTTTGGTTTAAAAATTGTCTCGACATAAAACATTTCTGCATCGACATATTCGCTCGCGTAAACAGGCTAGGGCAGACCAACTGTTTTGATAAATGTGGAAAATATACAGTTGAATCCCAATAACTCGAACCTCCCGCTAACTCGAACCTTTTTTGATTCCCCTCCAGGTAATTTTCTTACTAATTTTACCCTCGATAACTCGAACCCCCCGATAACTCGAACCTTTTTCGATTTCCCTGTATCCTGTATTTCCCTGTAAACTGTATCGCAGAAACTTTTTGAACTGAATTTTTGACGGATAGAAATTGCTTCAGGTATGAATCGAATGACGAATGATTGGAAAATTGACATCCCTTAAACATTTTCACAATAAAGACTTTGGAAACTAATTAACAATTATTTTATTTACTCTTTTCATTCATATCAATTTTTACCGATTTTCACACACTTCAGAAAACTAATACAGTTAAATCCCGATAACTCGAACCTTCAAGGGAAATCGAAAAAGGTTCGCGTTATCGGGGGGTTCGAGTTATCGAGGGTTAAATTTATTTAGAAAATGACCTGGAGGGGAATCGAAAAAGGTTCGAGTTAGCGGGAGGTTCGAGTTATTGAGGGTTCGAGTTATCGGGATTCAACTGTAAATGTCCATTCTTTCTTGGCGGAAGTGATCATTCTTCGAGGTTTAAAACAGAGTTCGACACCAACCCAGATATGTCCAGGATTGAACACTAATGAGATGCACGCTCTTTATAATAAGCATCACAAAGTGTCCTCATTGATAAAAGTTCACCTAAGCACACATAATTCTGTCAAATATGAAGTAGTATGAAAATGGCCAGTTACCCAGTCATATATGAAGTACTTGTTAAACAATTCCTGCGTTCAATTCTGGACATAAGTGCACCAACCAGCCGTAGTCTAGCACACTGTCCTTGATGGTGAAATATTTTGCTTTTAGTTGTGGGAGTTGCGAAGAACAATCTCCAGAAATTTACAGAGCTGTAAATATTTTTCACATGCGACAAGCCCGTGCCTTTATAACAATGAGGATTTAAAAGTAAATCTAAAAGGGGTTTCAAAAAGTCTTCAGCTACCTTGTCTTTAGGAATTCCTTCCTGCTGAATATCGAGTCTCTTTAGCTAGCTTTCATCCTTCTTTCGCAGCAAAAGATACCCTAAGAAAAATATTGCCAAGTGAAAATTAAGCAAACATAAAAATTAAAGACTACAGTGATAACATTTTCTTCGTCGACTAAGGCATAAAACAATTACGATAAAGCCATATTTTAAAGAAATAAACCTTACCTTGAAAATGTTCTTTATCCTTTGTATTAAAACTGTAGTAACAAAGGTTTTAAAGAATGCCTTTTTATGTATGTTTCTGCTCGAGGGCCGCAAGTCACATTCAGTCCACGTTAATGTCCTTGTGTTCTACCTGCAAGAGATAGATTAAAGCGGAAAAGTCAGAAATAAAGACCCTCGTATTAGTATGTCAGGCCTAAATATCTGTTTGTTGCTACTCCGAGCTTCTAAGTTTGACAACTAAACATTTGGTAACCCAATTGCCGAAATTGTCGGGCCTCTGATATTTTTCCTGGAAGAATTTAGTAAAGCAGTTGATCATTCTTTGAAAAATACCTAACACCCAAAAAAATTCAGTGATGCTTTCTGCATGGAGTGTAGTTTCGTCAAATCGAAGAAACGAGTTTTATGAGGATGTTCTCTTCAACAAACTGCGCAGCGTTGGTTATATAATGTAAATATACCATCTGAAAACACTCGATCAACTGAATAATGAGACTTTTATCTGCTTAACTATATGCATATTAAACACTTATTAATAAACTCAACTGCTCTGTTCAATATGGCAAAAAGAAAACCTTCAGCACCTCAGTTTGCGACAAAGTTGGTTTCACAGAATTTCACGAAGCATCTTAAGACAATGCACTAAAAAGATGTTTCGCTGATATCTCGAAAACTAGTGGTATTTATTGTTCAGTTCTCTGCAATATTTTTCTCGTTTCCTTCCCTAAGGCCACATCCTCATGTACCCGTTTTATCTGAAAATCGATCGGAATATTGTTTTACCCGTCAATTTTTAAAAAATCGAATCCACAACTGTTGTTTTCAAATCTTTTTCGCCCGTCCACACCAATCTGTTCCTGTTTAAAAAGGATATTTTTATGCGGATTGCTGATCGATATTTTCATACGGATCGCTCTATTCCTCTGAAATCAATGTTTGGTCGACAAGGTTGCATCAGCAAGCCATTTTACATACAGGTACAACTTAGAACTTCCAAAGTCTTGTTTGTGGACCGTTGTCCACTCATTTAACGGTTCGATTTTCAAGATTGGAATTCAAAGAAGCCCACTGATTAAGCCGTATTTTGCAATAGCACTGAAGCTTTAACATTTACGTGAAAGAGAATATTAAAATATAAGGTATGCTAAATAAGCCTTTAATAGGGTGGAAACATATGGATGAAACATATTCTTGTTTGGCGCGGGATCAGATAGTGTGCCGTCATCGTTTTTAAAAAGTTCCGTTCTTACCGTTCACAGGAAAACATGAAAACGGCGTTTTCAAAAATTTCCCCTCATGAGAGCATTTACAGCAGTGTTTACTTTTTAAAAGGTATTGGAAACAAGTGCGAGATATGGATTTTTATGTGCATAAGTAAAATGCAGAAAAGGAAGGCTATCGCCTGCGTCTAAAAAGAATTATAATAATAATAAAATAAAAGAAGAAATAAGAATCGAAAATCAAAACAGTTTAACGAGTGTATGGACGACATTTTCTGCGAAAAAAATGTTTACGATAAAAAAATAGACAAAATATATGAACGCTTTTCGTTTCCGCTGAATTAATTAGCTGTGAACACATTTTCTCTATTTTAGTATGCACGTGCTAAATGAGTGTCCTGCCCAGCGTTAATTGAAATGAACACATGGAAAATTGTAAAGTTAAAAGGAATACTAAACGTTTCGGCAGTGATACTTTCATCAGTTGTAAAAAGTGAATATGACAATGAAAATATCATGTCATGAAAATATCATTTTCACTTTTTACTAGTGATGATGGCAGAACTGCCGAACCGAAACGATTAGTGTTTCATTGAACATTACAGCGTTGAATTTGACAGTTTTTCTTAGCTTAATAAATTATTTACGTCCGTACTTTCACTGTCGCGACGTTTTCCTTGCGTAAATAAAATAAATAAAAAGTACAGTTGACTGGTCTGCTACAACGACGGTGGAATGGAAAAATCGTAAATCCGCGATTATTATAGTTTTCTTGTTTGCCGGAAAGTGCAAAACAAAAAAAAAATACTCTTTGTTCCAAGCGCTGTGAACTTATTTGCCTATTCTCGGCCACACTGCTCTCAAATCAACAGGGAACCGAATTTTTTTATACAAATTCAGCTGCTGTGGTTAGAATGAAAGAAAGACTGAAGTATTTTGACAATAGATGTGAGCTGAGTTCTGGCTCGACCACTTTGTAAAAGACACCCAACCTTTTTTAGGACCTTTTGACTGCACTTAGGCGCGTAACGCGAGTTGCAAATTAAACTTTCTTTTCTAAAATAGTGTAAAGCCGTAATGGTAACAACAAAAATAAGTTTTAAAAGCGATTTAATATATGGAAAAGTAATTAAAACCTTCTTTAGTATCGAGAATTGCGCACACTCTTTTTATGATCGAGAATTGGGCCCACTGGCCGAGAACGGGGCGCGGAAGCGGAGCTTCCATTTCCGTTATTGCTCGGACATAAAAGTGTTGACCAGTCGATAGCTTTACACATAAACTGAATGCTAAGACTGGTTGTTGGCGAAATTTCAAGTTCCGGTGGTTCTACTGAGGTTAGAAATAAACGTTCACGTCTTTTGTGGCCGAGAACTGGGCCCCATACTATATCTGAATGAAAAAGTTATACAGTATGGTGCCCAGTTTTCGGCCACTTTGAATGGAATCGAACAGCCAGTTGATATCCCTTTGGCTTCAAGTTGTTTTCTGGAAGCCTTTTGTTGCAATTTGTTCGGGATCTGGTAAGGGTAACGTTGCAAGAAACACGAAAAACACTTTGTATAGTTGACATCGAAAGTCTCTGGAAGTGCCGCCACAACATTAAAGTACAAATCAATCTTGAAAATAAAAATATCGGTTGTAAGCCCCTGATTCCGGAGATGAGCCCTCTCCATCTAACTTTCCATGTTAAATGACCAACGTGGTCACAGAACATTGCAAATGAGCTTACAAGTAGGAAAGAGATAAAAACTTTAGTTGAAACGTTTGATCACAATGGAATTCTTATGGTGCACCACTCATCAGAGTCTTGGTTTTTGTTAGCTTATATTCAAACAGTTGCTTATAAGACCCTCCCAATATAAATCTGCCCAGTTATAAGCCCGCACAAAATTAAACCCCGTACGAAGTTGTAGAAGTTTATATAACTGGTGTATAACTTTAAGAGATAGATGCTAAAATTCTGAACGGCTGTTTCTACAAGACCAAGTGGCCGAGTGGTTAAGGCGTTGGACTGCTAATCCACTGTTCTCTGCACGCGTGGGTTTGACTCTCATCCTCGTGGTCCTATTTTAGCAAAACACAAAGAAATGTCCCTTGCAGGAAATTAAAGCGCGCGCATTAGCCTTGTGGAGATTTTTACTCAACACCACGTAGGGTGAGCGTGACTGAAATTATTATTGTTTTCTTTTCAATTTAATTTCTGTCTGATAACAGTCAATTCTATTTCGACATCACGCAACTCAAATTGCAACTGTGACTTCACAGCGTGACTTTTACTTACAAGCTATGTATAGCAATAGGATAAAGCGCGTCAAGAATTAACCACACTATTATTGTATTTTAATTCCATGGAATGTATAAGTCATTAATGTAAAAGCTTCAATTCAGAAGGGAATAACCATTGAGAGTGTCACATTGTAAACGAGATTGCGAGAAAATTAAACGCAATCATTGAAAAACTGCAGTCCTTGTAATTGTGAATTAGCGCCGAAGATATCCCCGAACAATTTCTGCCTATAAGTCAACAATGCACAAATAGTGCTGCGCGCGTATTTATTCACGGATCTCACGGACCGAACGAACTGCACGAACTGAAATCTTTAAAACAAGGACCGTTACGGTGCGGGTGTATTGGAGAACTCTTTTCAAGTCAGTACTTAGACATAAATATCCAGTGTACAAATAATCCATGGGATATTAATAAGATTTTCTCATGCATTTCCGATGAAGGATTTACAAAGATAATGCCAAGTCACTACAAGAGCTGATATAAGAGAGGACTGAGATGTACTCTTTCCATCAATGCTTCACTGGATAATTTCATGGATGACAGGCAAATGAATGGAGTGGTGTTAATAATCAACACTAAATTGAGGAGTTCCAAAAGGAAGACCACAGGGAACCCAAACGCTGTAATGGCTAAGGCATAAATATTAACCTGTGTTCCGGTGAGGTTTTTCGGCGGGTTTGGAAGCGATTTGAATACCGCGCGCCTATATTAAGTCTCAAGTTTCCGTTATTATTAACTAAAGTTTCGATTAATTATTAAATCTCCTCGGGGGAGAATCTCGGGTTTTAATTAGCTGTGCTTATAAGGATGTATTTCATTCATCACATGTTCAACTTCTTGAGGGCATTATGATGTGTATATTGTTGTTAAAAGGTTTACGTGACCGGAGGAAGATGACTTGTGGATGTAGGGTTTGGGTGAGCGAGTGAATTGTAAATAAGAAATTAATAAAAATAAATCATTTAATGCAACTGCAATTGAAGCGTTAAGAAGTGTTTATTATCTTATTATTTACAGCAAATAATATAATCAAAGATGTATTATGGCACATAATATAATCAAAGATGTATTATGGCACTGGATATATGCTATTCATTTGAACATCTATCAAGTTTCAAAGATGTATATTGTTACATTGTTAAACATATCGTAAATAAATTATCATTGATAATAATATCATGAATAAAAGAAGACTTTTTCTTGAAAGAATAGCCTTAGAAATTACATAGATAGTACTTTACATCATATCTCATTAAAGATAATAACTTTTCTTAATTGATTATACGAAATGAAAACAATATTATTAGTTCGGCATTAAAATGGCACTAGCATAACACTATCAAAAGACGAAATTAAGGAACTGAATAGAAAATATCAAATTAGTAACGTCTGCAGCGCAACTTATAACAAATGCAGTGGAAATCGTCCAGGTGATATCTACGGAAGCCTGCTCTTAATTAATTCCAAAGATTTATTAACATTCATTAACTGGAACATGTCCAAATCTGTCTATTAAGAAGGCGTTTGCAACGACAAAAAAGTTGCGTTACAAATTCACCGTTTGCAATTTGGAATTAATTAAGAGCGGGATTTCGTAAATATCATCTAGAGGAGTGCTATTTGAAAAAAAACGAAAATTCTCAAACTTGGACAGAATGTAGGTCTAGTGGAAAAAAATACTTTAAGTTCAATCAGATTTTTCTTTTACGCGAACGGCGACGATGACGGTTTAACAGCACTACCAAGGGGTGCATACAACACATGACATAAAAATTTACAAATAATGAACGAAAAGGCACAGTCAAACAATACATAATTGAAAAGAAGACATACTGCTTAACAATTTAAATAGTTAAATGAACAATTTGACTCCAAAAAAAAAATATTTTCGGCTTACTTTGCCGATTTCAGCACGCCAAAATTTGGAAAAATTGATAGCGAAAAAAATCAACTCGCTCTCAATTTTGACAATTTTTGCGTGCTGAAATCGGCAAAATAAGCCGAAAAATTGAAAATCTTGAAAATATGATGTTTTGAGTGAAATTTTACATTTAACCATTTAAATATGGTAAGCGGTAAGTCTTCTTTAGAATGATGTATTAATGGTTTAAGGTGGCCCGCGGCTAATTCTGGGAACGGAGGTGCTCTTTTCTAAATCGAGTTTTCGGCATGTAAACGTTAACCGATTTCTCTGATTTTTGGCATTCGAAATAACAAATGTTCAAATTTTATAAAGCTTTGAACTTTAGGGCGAACAAAATAACGAACACGAGGTATTAGCGTTTTTAAAAAAATCAATTTATGAAAAAAACGCGAATATTTTCCAAACGCGACGATAGATTTTTTTCTAATTAATGTCAACTAGTTCAAATTATCCAAGTTTTAATGTGAGCAAGTTTCAACGAAATCGGCTGGGTAGAAATTGCTGCACAGTTGACTGTTGAATTTTTGATTCAAAATATTATGCTTGTGTATAATTGGGAGCTGTTACAACAAAGTTTAAGTAATGCTAAGATCCCGTGGATTATTTGAAAGCTTAATGCCAGCTAAAACGTTTCTGAAAAGTATGGAAAGATCGGAAACTCCCAGCAAAAGTTGTAGACAAATGAAGCAGAAGAGGTTTACGGTGCGTAAATTGTGAATTTAAAAATATTTATCTTTTTTCGAATTAAAAAAAATCTACCGATTTTTTTTCTTTTATTTTCAAGTATGAGAAAATACAGCATATGTGCAAACGACTTTATCTAGTTTCGTCTGTCTAGTTTCGATGAAACTCGTCGAATGTGGCTCGCCAAGATAGCTACTTCTCGTCTTCCATTTTGGAGCGCTTTGAAAATGCTCTTGTTACATACAGTCAATTATTCAAACTTTCCGCATTCTCAAGATTATTTAGCACCTGGAAATAAACATGCCACGGATAAAATTGCGGCTGAGCTTTGTATTCATGCATTTTATTTAGCAATGAATGGGGCATACGGCGTGGTATGTTCAATTCCAGGTGCTAAATAATCTTGAGAATGCCGCAAGTTTGAATAATTTACTGTTACGCGAGGGTTTCCAAAGCGCTTCAAAATGCGAACTAGTCATCTTGGCGAGCAAAATTCGACGCGTTTCATCGAGATTAGACACAAGAAACTAGATAAAGCCGTTTGCATACATGCTGTATTTTCTCATACTTAAAAATAAAAGAAAAAAAATCGGTAGATTTTTTTTAATTCGAAAAAAATGAATATTTTAAAATTCACAATTTACGCATCGTAAACCTCTTCCTCTTCATTCGTTTACAACTTTTTCTAGGAGATTCCGATCTTTCCATACTTTTCAGCAACGTTTTAGCTGGCATAAAGCTTTCAAATAATCCATTGGATCTGAGCATCACTTAAACTTTGTTGTAACAGCTCCCAATTATACACAAGCATAATATTTTGAAGCAAAAATTCAACAGTCAACTGTGCAGCAATTTCTACCCAGCCGATTTTGTTGAAACTTGCTCACATTAAAACTTGAATAATTTGAACTAGTTGACATTAATTAGAAAAAAATCTATCGTCGCGTTTGGAAAATATTCGCGTTTTTTTGATAAATATATTTTTTCAAAAGCGCCAACATCTCGTGATCGTTTGCCGTGTTTGCCCTATAATTTAAAGCTTTATAAAATTTGAACATTTGTTATTTCGACTACCAAAAATCAGAAAAATCGGTTGAGGTTTACATGCCCAAAACTCGATTTAGAAAAGAGCACCTCCGTTCCCAAAAAATAGCCGCGGGCCACCTTAACTGTGCCTCTTTGTTCATTTTTGGCAAAATTTAAAATGATGTGTTGTATGAACCCCTTGTGACAGCTTTTTACAAAAAGTCACAGTTAAACATTTAACACATCATTGAAGAGTGAGTTTCAGCAAAAATCGAAGAAAATTCTTCGAAAAATGTGGCCACGGTCAAAAAACCGATTTTGCTCATACTTTGTCAGTTTGAAGGCCTAGGTATGTAACTGAAAGATATGAAGTTAGTTTTTTGAAATATTGAATTTATCGGCAGAAATCCACGAAAAACGGTCATCGTACCGGAAGCTCAGATTTCAGTTCTTGACGATCCGAAATTTTACACTTTTTAGCTTCATGCTACAGAGACGTTTCAACCGCTGTGAATCTTTTCTCATTTTAATTGTATAGATTGACTCTTCCTTAGTCGAAAGATATTTATTATTTTTATCTCTGGTTATTGCCGAGCGAACTGAGCCTCGATTAAGAAGACACACTTTTCTCATTTAAACAAAAGTCTAAAATAACCCAAATCCAGCGGGCAAAAAAGCTGACCGGTAGTGCTTCAAATCTTCTGATATTTGAACGAGAGAGAGTCCTGTAATTGAATTTTAGGTTTACGGTTTCAAATACGTGGGATCTAGTAGCAATTCCGTACGAACGTCGATCAAAGTTCGACAAAATTACAATTGGGCTAGCTAATTCGGCGCCTTTGATATGAACAACCCAGCACGTGACAAGGTAACACGCAACAAAACAATAAATATATTTTCCGACTAAAGGCAACAAACACAGTAAAATAAAGTTTAAAGTTACTAATGTTCAGACGTTTGGAAAAAAAGTATTAATCTGAAAGATTGCCTACATTATAAAAATATCAATAATAATCGCATTTCAACTGTCCCTGATTGATTTGTGTCACGCACGAGGGATTCTGCCGGTTTCGAGACAATGGTAGTGACAGTATGAAAAGATCCAATTCTCGGGATCGCGATAAACAAAATCAACAAATATTTCGGGGCGACGAAAGGTAGATAAAAATACACATTATTTCTAAGTAATTTCATCAAGGCAATTCTGCATCTCACTCCATTTATCACTATCATGCAAAAAGCATGGTTTGAAATATATCTGCGATTTATTCGAAATCAAACGTACAGAATTTTTTTTATTCTTGTATATTTAGCGTAGAATTCAAGTTTACCTGATTTCGTGTTTTCCTGTTTATTGTTGCCATGGAAGTATCGATTTTTCTAAAAAAATATATTATATCAAATCTCAATCCAATACCAATATCTGGTGTAAATTTCACATCGATCCGAGTCCGGGAAGTCCGCTAAACGGCCTATTGAAAATATAATGTATGGTCCAGAAAAAAAAACTGTATTAAGACTCCTTAAAACATTTCAAACTACAAAGCCAGTCAGAAGAAGGAAATAGTGCTTCATATTTCTTACATCACATGTCGTGAAGAGGAATAACTTCAACTTGTCTTTCTTGCTGAGGTCGTCTGCGAAAGAGTGCAAGTACAGCTGATCTGTATTCTGGCATGCGAATAGCGTATAATATAGGATTTACAAGCGAGTTTGTAACATATAAGACGAGCAGAATATAAGACAACCGAAAATACGTTACATAAGACATTGATTTACTAACGTCTGTGGTTAAAACGAGAAAATTGAATATAATTAGTGGCAGGTAAAAAAGTAGAGATGCGACAGTCACGATCAACAATGTCATGGTCAGTTTTCTTTCTCTACTGGCTGCACCACGGTGTTGAGGCTGCGCTCCACAACGGACTTTAATAACAATGGACGCATAAGAAATACAAATGACTAATAGACAAATTGCATTGAATGAACTCCATACGGGAAAATAATAACGGGGACCTTTAAAATACATTAGAACTGTAAGAGTAATTGACAACAACCCAGCTGTAACCCAAACAACAGCAATTATTAATGCGTAAACCCAATTGTTAATTAGGCGATGTCTGAACGGCCGCAGCGTCGCGTGCAGCCGTTCAACAGAAATCGCTACTATGTTTGTTAGAGAGGAAAAAAGGAACAAGTGGAGGAATATAGTTAGTAAATAGCCTGCCCAGACTTCAATTAAGTTGTACTTCAAGACTTTGCAGTATTCTCCAACTAAATAGAGTAGATCATACGTAACAAATCCTCCAACTAACATATCTGAAACTGCCAAATTAATAATCAGATATGTGCTACGCTTGCACAGATTACGATTTTTTATAAAAACGATTATTGTAATGACGTTAAGTGTTACTATAGCAACACACTCGGTTAAGCCCCCAGCAAGCCAGGTAATACATTCAGGAAACGAAGACATCTTGAATTCGCACTTTTCGTTATTTGCTGTTGAAAGTAAGTACTCGTGTGTCTGTTGAGAGAAATGAGTAATATATTAGTATTAGCAAGTATAGATTGAACGAGATAATTTTTAAAAAATACTCACCACAGGGAGATCGCAATATTTAAAGAAATGAATAAATTGGGGAAATTAATAAAGAATATTATTCACGTGGTTCAGTTCGTTTTATGTGTTTTTTCTTATGTACAGTCGACGTTGATAAACACGACAGCACCGCTATCGTTTACAGAGCTGTTCAATTGCGCGAGTAGATCTGAAATATGCTAATTTTCTACCTACCATTTAATATAGTAACAAGGGAGGCAACGCTTTCACGAAACAATTTGAACACGCTGTGCAAAATCGCTTTCAACTCACTTCTTCCTCGCCTTTTTGAGACCAAAATCGATGCAAATGAATTCAAAGCTGCATGGATAATTTATGAACACTCTTACCTGTCAGTGTTCTGAAAAGAAGCGATTGCCAGACAGAATTTAAGCTCCCTTTTAGCAGTTCTTTTTTCGTCACACCTGCGGCCCGTTACCTTAGCATGTACGCGCGAGGCTTACGGCGCGATCAAGTGCGAATCAGTGACTCTGGTCGCAAAAGGGCGAGGAAGTGAGTTTAAAGCGATTTGCCTTAGATAGGCGAAAAATCTCTAACGGATGACATTGAAAATTTATTCGCCTTTCTAAGACGTCGCTTTTTATTGGACTACTCTGAAGAAATAAGAAGTATTTCCATTTCCCGTCCCAAGAAACTGGTTTGGATTTGATCTCGGAACATAGAGAACATGTTATTTATTCTAAGCGCCCAAGTATTTTACAACATTTCGAGTGTAAGGTAAAAGAAACGTGCAGTAGGTTGGTCAAAATTACACCACTACAACATCTAAATGCAATTTACCGTGCACAAAAACTTGTATGTAACTTTATTTCAACATGGTAAAATCATCAGGACTTAAAATACAAATACTTATTTAAAATCACTTAATACCTATTACATAAAAAATTTAAATTACATTAGTCGTCTACAATGATATTAAGAAAGGATGCGATAATTAATTATAATAAAAGAAATGCTGCTTTCCATGAATGCCGTGTGTTGTTAATATTTACTTTGATTCTAGCCAAAAACGAAACCATTGCAGCCGGATTTAAAGCTAGTGAGAGTTTGTGCTTGCCGCAGGTCGACAGGTAAACTGTTCCACAGCACCGCACCTCTATAGCTAAAACTGTTTTTAAGAAAATTAGCGCGGGGGAGCGGGATAGTTAGTTTACCCGCGGACCCTCTCAGTGAACAGGTACACGTATCGCTTCTACTAGAAAACATTGTCCTAAGGTAGTCAGGTGCAAAACCATTGAGTGATTTATAGACCATGCTGGACATCGAGTTTATTCCAACCAAGTCTTGCAATAAGATCATCAGCATTGGCATCGTAGGAAGAAGAGGTCAAGATACGCGTAGCACGGTTTTGCAGTTCTTGTAGTTTCCTTGCCAGAGTTTTGTTGCAATTCCCCCAAACGACACTACAATAATCAAAGTGGGGTTGTAATAAAGAGTTATAGATACATAGTAATGTCTTAAATGGAACAAAAGCCCTGCTACGCTTTAGGATGCCAATGCCAGATGCAATCTTTTTAGAAATATTTGTAATGTGTAGATTCCAAGTTAGGTTCTTATCTATATATACACCAAGGAATTTTGTAAATTCAACTTGCTTTATAGAGTCGCCATTTATTGAACAGGACAAAGGTCCACTCAAAGTACTTAACCTTTGCCTTGACCCTAGCAACATAAACTCAGTCTTAGACCTATTAAGAGTGAGTTTATTTACAGTTAACCATTCAAGAACTTTAGTTAACTCGTCATTCATGTTTTCTTGTAATAGGTAACATCGTTACTGGCAAAGGTTAAGTGCGTGTCATCTGCGTACATCCTAGGTTGTGAAATAGAGAGACAGTTAGGCAAGTCGTTTATATAGAGTAAAAAGAGAAGTGGACCAAGGATTGTACCATGGGAGAAGCCGCACAATAGTGGTTTACTGTCCGAGAGACAACCGTTCACAAAACACTTTTGTTTTCGATCATCCAAATAGGAATTAAACCAGTTATACGTGACACCTGTGACACCAAAGGCTTTCAATTTTGATAGCAAGATTGTGTGGTGGACGGTGTCCAAGGCCTCCTTCAAATCTAGAAAAACAACAGCATTAACGCTGCCCTTGTCAATATTAAAAGCCCAGTTATCTGTGGCTTCAAGCAGGGCGGTAGCAGTGGAGTGAAGTGAACGTCTGTAAAAAAAGTCTATAAGATCTTAGCCTGCGAGCAGGCTCTCTTTTGGGGCGGCAAGTTTTCCGACAGCGCGCGAGCGGCCACGAGTTTTTGCGAGCGAAGCGAGCCGATGAGTCGTCGCTCGTCGAAACTCGCGGCTTCGCCACTCGTGCGTTGCCGCCAAAGAAAGTCTGCTCGCAGGCTAATAAAATCTTCAAGCTACCTTGTCAATAAAAATAGGAACCTTCAGTTTCTGGTGAGTGGTTTCAATGGAAAACAGTCACACTGCAAACAGAAATATAATATAAGTTTACTAGAAAGATTAAATGTAAATACAATGTCAACTTGCTATATTATTAGTTATTAAATTAATTGTTGACTTCATTTTGTCATAGTTTCAATTTCAGCTTTTTGGAAAACTTAACTTCACTGTAAGACAATTAAATGCAAATTTTTAGGATGACTTAATTAAACTTAAGGAAAGTAACTGCCATTAATTAGTCTGTTTATGTCCAATTGGAATTTCGTTTTTGCTTGGTGAAAGGCAAAACTCTGAACTCTCTTTGAATGGCGAAACTCTTCCTATCCTTTCCGTAGAATATTATTTGGATTTTATTAAAAACTTCAGTTAAACGTTTGAAAACAAAACGATCAAAATGCCTACAAAAATTGTGCTAAATATACTTTAGGCGAAAAGAACACGCGTGGAGAACACTTTTCTCGTCGGTTTGAGAACAGTGCTCTAACAAAACGTTATGAGTGTTGTTGGGAAAAGCTGTATACACTCCCTCAGCAGCAGACTATATAGTGTTCACCGTATCCAAACTTATTTTAAATTTGAACACAACACTATTATCGCATTTTCACATAAAGCTTGAGGTGGCAATATTATTATAATATTAAATAGTACTGAAACTACTATAACTACAGCACAAATTTCAAAGTACCATTGGTAGAATGTAGAAAGAATACGCTTTTATTCCCAGTGTTGCAAGGTGCTTCAATAGAAACGACGAAGAAGTTGTAATTTGTGTATAATTAATGCGGCAAAATTTGTATTGCAAATTTCTGGAAAACTATAAACAATAAACAATAATATTTTCGAAGATAGTTCTCCAAAAGTGTTCTTATCAGGATTTTCGATTTTTCGAGCATGTCCAACAACTCTCGATATTCTCAGTCAGAGCCTCCTAACTACCCAAAGTTCGTTCGCTAATTGATCCTATACTGAAGCTTTTGTCTTTAATTAAAAGACTTGTTATTTATCTGACGAAAAGTACACTCAGGATTAGCAAGTGCACTTCATGCTAGAAGTCTTCGGCCAAAATCAACTGTTCATTTAGTCCATGGTTTCTTGAGACAAATAACAGCCAATTCGAAATCGCTTTCTCCCTACGACTACCTTTCGGCTGTTTCAAAAAAGCATTTTAAAGTTTCTCCGAAATATAACAGTCTCTCAATTTCACGTTAGCCGAATCACCTGTCACTATTTTTCCCCTAAATTATTAGCGCTAAGCTGGTCATTTCTATATCACCTTCAATATTATCGTGGCTTGGAAGTCGTTGTTTTCATTTTTGTCCGGTAAGCCTCTCGTTCTCGGAAAAAGGAATATGTCTCGAACTCGATGAAGGCTGCATCGTGGAAATGATACATCGAGAGAAGCAAACTTAAATTCAATTTTCGAGTTCTTTAACTCACAAAACCTAGGTGTAGCTGTCCCTCCATTTTCATAAAGAACTACATATTTTTTTGTCTAACCAAAAGAGACAAGAGAGAAAGACTTGGCATTATTTTATTCCTATTGTGTTTTTGGTCGATACAATGTTTTTAACGAGGTCAACATCATTTTTTTCGAAAAACGTAGTTATATAATTTTCACGTAAAAAATGAGCTAAAGAGTGAGTCCTTTTTATGGCAGCTATGTATTAGAGTGTAAATTTATTTGGCAATGTGAGCTAAAATTCGTGGAAACGATTACAGAACTGTAAAATGTAAGTTGACTCAGAACTGAATACAAAACTTCCCTCGATGTTTAAATGTTCACTTGACCGCATGTTATCTCTAATGTTGCTATCGAGGAGCATTTGTTATATAGCAATTGGGCATTAATTATTTTCCCGACAGAGTATAAAGGTAAAGTCTGTATACGAGCCTAGGGGCCCACCAGGCCGAAGCTTATCCCGGTTTCCGTAGCATGAAGCGACTAGGAGTATTGCTACTCCCCCCTGGATAGGATGCTAGTCCATCGCAGGGTTACCCCCAGCAGTAAATTCGCCGGTACCCATGTATACACCTGGGTGAAGAGAGGCACTATGAGAGTAAAGTATCTTGCCCAAGGCTCGAACCCGGACCTTCCGATCCGGAGTCCAGCGAACTAACCATTAGGCCACCGCGCCTCCCAGAGTATAAACCTGCAGTAAAAATAATCAATTGATGAAAAAAAAACATAAATTTATTAAATTTCCAACCAACCTTGTCCGGGATAGGATCCTGATGTGTGGTCTCAGTGTTAATGGAGAATAGTCACACTGCAAAGAGACACAGTTGCAGTTTAATTGAAAAAATATATATATAGATTCTAACAGGATAGCAAAATACTGAGACGCTGGTTACTTTTTGAATTTTTAGCAGTCTACGAAAATAAAGCTCTACTGTAAAATTTGTTTCAAGGATAAAACGAACACAGATTTACTAGAAATCGCTCTATAGGTTCTCTATTCTCAAAAAAAGGTCAACCTCACCAAGTTCGCACCTTTCTTACTCAAAGTTTGGCGCTCGAATTTAGGATTGAACTGCGCCAATTTTCTTTGGCTACTTGTACCAGATTTGCGGCTTTTCCCTTCGACTTTCCTTTACTGAATTGGAATTTAAGCATTAAGTATTTCCGAATGGTACAGCCTCTAAATTTCACAACAGTCTAAGCTCATTTTTTCTGTTTAATTCTTTCTTTCTCTAAATTATTGGCGCTAAGCTTGTCATTTATATTATCGGCATCATTATCTTGGGTTAATCTTGGGTTATCTTGTACTTGTGTTTATTTTTGCCGAGCAGGTTTCTTGCTTTCAATACGAAAAGATCGCTTGTCGATATTCCAAGGTAGCGGCAAAAGCGACTTTCTTATCAAATTTTAAAACAAATTTCCACTTAAAAATTGTAAATTAACAACTGTAGCGCCGAATGTTTTGGAGACTGTTTAACTCAAATGCTACTGACGGTATAGTACTGGATATCTAATTTCGAAATGCGAGCTAAAACGTGAAAGCGACTTAATAACTGTAAACTGAATTGACTCAGAACTGAGTATAGCACCATCCTCGGTATTGAAATGCTTAACTGTCTTCGCATTTCAATATGATGCTTTCAAAGAGCTATTATCTTAGAATCACACAAGAAAACAAAAGGTTTGAATTAGCGGTAAAACGTTATCTTCAATAGAAGGAATATAGGCTACAGTAAAAAGTATCAGACAAAAAAGTTTAAAAAGTCTTTAACCCACCTTGTCAATGAGGAACTCACTTATTGATGAAAAGGCTCAGTAGCAAAGGACAACAGCCATGTTGCAAGCATGAATGCAGGTGTAGTAGTTAAGGAGAAGGGACTGAATGTAAACAATATGTCAAAATTCACTGATGTTTAATAATTATTGTTTGAATATTATCTCGTCTCCATTTTCAACTGTGTGGGATCAAGAAACAAACATCACGTTTCAAATATAACTCAGTGTAAATTCGCTTAAACTTCCAGCAGAGACACTAAATATTAAAATAGTTCTGCTTTGGTAACATCTTTTTCACATTTTTTCTGCATGCGCTTCAGTTAGCAGTCCTGGCACATACTTTTCATGAGGGGCTGCGGCCTTCATATGTTTTCCGCATAATTTTTCGACAGCTAGTAAGTAAACTTGTTAACACAATTCCATGCTATGAATAGAAGGCAAAACGTTCAAATTAGAAAAGAAAACTCTCCCATCTTTTGTGATAAAAAACTTAATGATTATCAGCAAAATAAAATACGTTTCTCTTTCGTTTAACAACAGTACAATAACTACTAGTATATTGGGGAACCGATGGTGATCTTAATATTCATGATTAGTTTGTAAGCTGTTTCAAGATTTTTTTTTTTTTAAGAAGACATTTATTGTCCAGTGTCAGTCTCTACTTAATAAATCTACGATACGAGTCAAGTATAAACCAGTTCCTTGCTTTTCATTAAAGATATATGAGAGGGATATTTATCTGTTTCATATTTCCAGCTCGAAGATCAAAATAAAAAAAGTATAGGCCTACGGATTTCTGGTATTCTCAGCTAGTGGTGTTTTACCTGTTGTTTTTCTTTACGTCTCGTACTGTTTTACTCTGCCCTCCCTACAGGTTTTTGTTGATCTTTATGTAGGAGTTTCGATATCCTGCCACTCATTGTAATCTTTGTTATGGTGCGACAAAGACAGTAACGTTCAACTATAGCTTGGCCGTGATTTCCCATCCTTACAAATGGTAGCTGTAGGCCGAGCTTTCGCGTACCCAAGTTTGAGGGGTTTCTAAGTTTGGTCGAAACATGTCATCTCTGGCTTCCCCTTCCTACGGTTGTGAGAACCCTACGGTTTATCTGCTGAAGAAGAAAGATGTGTGCCGAAGGCCACAATATTTTTTCATAACTTAACCACATGAGAAAATGACTGGAATAGTTAATGAATGAAAATGGCATACAATCTTTTCCCATAACTTAACCACACGAGACAATGAGCAACATAGTTAATGAATAAGAATGGTATACAATCGTTTCACATAACTTAACCACACGTATAACAATCCAATGAGCAGCATAGTTATTGAATGAGAATGAATGAGAATGGAAAATATAGAGATTTCAAATATTTACAGAGATTTAAATAAATTTTGTAAGTATGTAAAGGGTTCAGTTTGTGAGAAAGCGCTTTCTGTGTGGTTCAGTTTTCCTAGTGGGAGAGCAATTTCTGTGTAAGGCCCAGATGTAGTCTGTATTTTGTTTAGTTTTTAACTTTTTCAGGTGCTTTTATAAGCCCTTTCCCAAGTTTGTACAGCAAATGATTGATAAGGACAGACAAGATCATAGTAAATTTGAGAACATAAGAACCTACCTTATGACCACGCTCACCACGAGTCTCCCATAGCTCAGTGGCTAGAGCGTCCAACCGGTATCTGGAAGGTCATGGATTCGACTCCCTTTGAAGGACTTATAATTTGTTTTTTGTTTTTACTTTATTTGACTTGAGAATGCTTTCTCCATTTATTTCTTATTTGCTTAAATGAGGAATAGAAAGATAGTGCCTTAGTTTTGAAATGATGCCAATATTCTGTAGGACACAAGAGCACATGTAAGAGATGTGATATTTCCAAGATAGCGAATCATCAATCATAACACCAAATTTTATCATCATTTTTGTCTATTAAGTGACACGATTCATCTTTGTTTTGTATTTTATTTCTATATATTCGATTGCATTCCTGAAAGATTTTATTTATCATGTAACTGGCTTTGATAAGATTAATAAAAAAATTACTGACATCGCACCATTCTTTAACTTTTTCTAATTCCGAATTAATTAAAGTTTCAAGGCTTTTCAAATCACAAGCTGAAGCAAAAAGATTTGTGTCATCCGCAGATATCATGAAATTCAGGGTCTCTGAACAGTTCGGTAGATCATTGATATAAAGTATAAGATAGGCAATGTCTTGCGGAATTCTACCAATCATCGCCTTTCTTAAGCTTGGTGACTCTGTATGGAGTTATACCTACTGCAGTCTGTTCTCATGTGAACCATTTCAAGGCCAAGGAGAAACCGATTAATTAAATCAAATAGGTCACGCATCTTATTTATAAATGGATGCTCAAATATCTTTTAATCATATTTCAAATCAATATTTTTACGTGATTTAAGTTTGCAAAGAGCGCAAAAAAGGATATAGTAATCGAAGGTAAGAACTTGAGGAGTAGTACTCCGTTGGCTTCAAATTGTCAAGCCTTTTCTTGCTATTTTGTTCAAGAGAATTTACATGTGAAATTTAAAGAAACTTGTTTATTTTAACAACATGTACATGACTGAGCCAAGTAATGCCTGAAGTAGAGGTGAGGTACATAGGACTTACAACAACACACAAAGAAAAATGAAATGAAAGTATTTTAATATTGCTATTACTTATGCTTCCACTTAATCGAAAATGAAATTCTCCCCAATGCAAATGAAAACAAAAAGAACTGCGTGAGACGTTTGACTGCGGTCCAAAAGTATGGAAACTGGTTAACTTCCCTGGCATCTGGTTAGAATAACGTTATAAGAAATACCAAAAACACCTTTTATAGTTGAGATAGATAGTCTTTGCAAGTGCCGCCACAACATTAAGATACAAATCAGTCTCCAAAATAAAAAATGCTGGTTGTACGCGCCTGATTCAGGAGATGAGCCCTCTCCATCTAACTTTCCATGTTAAATAATCAACGTCGCTACAGAACATTGTACATGAGTTTACAAGTAGAAAAGAGATGAAAACGTTAGTTGAAACCTTTGATCAGAATGGAATTCTTACAGTACAGCACCCATCAGAGGCTTCGGTTGATTCTTGTCAGCTCATATTATTGAAACAGTGTGTTTATTAAACCATCCATCTAGATATAATTAATTAAGCCTGCCCAGTTATACGAATTTATAAAAGCCCAAGGCTTTTAATATAACTGGTGTACACCTTTAAGAGTGTAGATGCTTATATTTGGAACGGTTACTTCTACAAGACGAGGTGGCCGAGTGGTTAAGGCGTTGGACTGCTAATCCAATGTGCTCTGCATACGTGGGTTCGAATCCCATCCTCGTCGTCTTATTTTACAAAAACACAAAAAATGTCCCTTGTAGGAAATTAAAGCGCGTGCATTAGCCTTGTTACTCAACATTACGTAGGGTGAGTTGGACTTAAATTATTTTTTTTCTTTCTATTTTTCAGTTAAATTTCTATCTGATAACAGTCAATTCTATTTCGACATCACGCAACTCAAATTGTCTCTGTGACGTCACAGCGTGACTTTTACTTACAATCTATTTATTACAATAGGATATAGCGCACCAAGAATAAACCACACTATTTTTGTATTGCAATTTCATGGAATGTATAAGCCATTGATGTAAAAGCTTTCATTCAGAAGGGAATAACCATTGAGAGTGTCACATTGTAAACGAGATTGTGACAAAATTAAACGCAGCCATTGAAAAACTGCAGTCCTTGTGATTTTGAATCAGCGCCGGAGATACCCCCGAACAATTTCTGCCTAAAAGTCAACAATGCACAAATGGCACTACGTTCTTCTGGAGGAGGAGTTGTCAGAGCTGACTTCTTCTTCCACCAGAAGAATTAGTGTCCATGTTCTTCAAATGGGCCGATCCATCAGACACATCCCTGGGTTTCGCATATCTTCCCTACATCTGCGGACTGTCTGAACCTCTTACCAGATTACTTCGCAAAAATGACATTCGTGTTGTAAGCAAACCAGCTAAAACCTTGCAACAAGAATTTCCTTCTCCTAAGTTTAGGCAGCCCCTGGATCTCCAATGCAATGTTGTCTACAAAATTCCGTACGCTGACTGCAGTTGGAGTTATGTAGGAGAAACTGGCAGATGTTTTAAAACCCGAAGAAAGGAACATCAGGGAAATCTTAAAAACTTTACTAGAGGCTCGAACATTGCCAACCATGCTTGGCATAACAATCATTCTATTGAATTTGATGGCGCTACTGTGATAGACAAAGGCAATCACCGTGTTCGAAGAACTCTAGAATCTTGGCATACTGCCAAAACTGTCGGCGCCGATAATAATTCTAAACCATTACCAAGACAATATTCTATTTTATTGTAATTTTTACTTGTTCGTTTGTCCATTTTTTAGCTTTTCACACTTCTATTGTATTTTTAGTTTTTAATCTTTTCACACCCTCCCCTGCATATATTTCCAACCACGCGATTACTACTTTTCATATTCGTTAAAGGCTATAGTATAGTAGCCGAAAGTTTATATTTCTTAAACCTTTTTAACCAGAGAACGCTTTTTACCCTTTTAATATAAATACTTACCTTTAATAAAACCAACAATGGTATATTGCAATTCCTGAGTTTTGATTGGTTAACAGGCAATGGTATATGAGCTCATATTCCACTTACCACAAATATCGTAGCCGATGCGTGACAACGAAAACAGCTGGGGAGCTCCAATAATGCAATTCTTTTGGCGTTTTTAATTGGATATGGCTATCTACCATCTCATATCCAACGCGCGCTCGTGGAATAATTGTTAAGTATTCCGGTGTCTTTTAATGGCCGTTATGGAAGCGATTTGAATGAGAGCTTAACGTAAATACCGCGCGCCTTTATTAAGTCTCAAGTTTCCGTTCTTATTAACTCAAGTTCCGATTAATCATTAACCCTCCTCAGGGACAATCTCGGGTTTCAATTAACTCAGCTTAGATCATAGCGATGTATTTCATTCATCGCATGTTCAACATCTTGTGGGCATTATGATGTGTATATTAGTTGTTGTTAAAAGGTTTACGTCACCGGAGGTTGGGTGAGCGAGTAAAATGTAAATAAGACATTAATAAAAATAAATCATTTATTACAACAATTGAAGCGTTAAGAAGTGTTTATTCATCTTATTATTTACAGCAAATAATATTACAAAGATGTATTATGGCACTGGATATATGCTATTCATTTGAACATCAAGTTTCAAAGATGTATTGTTACTTTGTTAAACATATCATAAATAAATTATCATTGATAATAATATTATGAATAAAAAAAGACTTTTTCTTGAAAGAACTTTACATAATATTTCATTAAAGATAATAACGTTTCTAAATTAATTATACAAAATGGAAACAATATTTTTAGTCCAGCATTAAAATGGCACTAACATAACACTATCAAAAGACAAAATTAAGGAACTAAATAGAAAATATCAAATTAGTAATGCAGTGGAAGCCCGTTAATACGGACACCAAAAGGACATGCCAAAGTGCCCGCATTATCGAAGTGTCCGTATTAAGCGGGCTGTCAGTTAAAAAGTCACGGACACATGTTTTATCGATACAACGATAATGGTACAGTAACTGTAACAAGTTAAACTATGGAAACCTTATGGTATAATTTATAATACTTCCGGACTAAAATTGAGTTTTTAGTGCTGCCCTTGAAATAACTTGAAAAAGTCCGTGACTTTACTTTGTACAAGGAATAAAGTAGACACTTTAACACCATTAAAACGTTGTTTAGTTTCTTCTGTAACTATAACTGTAACTATAACAGGTTTAAACTAGGGAAACCTTATGCTCGCGTACTCGCACTCTCGGGTTAAAATTACTTTACTGTTCTTGAGACTCGACAAAGGACTCATTTCAACAAGTCCGTGACTTTACTTTGCGGATCCTTCCTTTAGTTCATAAATCATCTGGGTGGGTGTGTCTGTCTGCATCGTTCAATAAACCTACCCACTTGCGGGCATCCTGCTCAACTCCCGATACTATTTGCGCGCCCACTTTGGGCAAATCGAGATTTCATCCGGTAATATCGACTATATATTCATACTGTAAGTACTTCTTCTATTTACGCACCTCATCGGGTTTTGGCCTCTGGGCCAAAACCCTGCGAGGGCAATAAGAACCATTTTTATAGGAACTGAAATTGCCCCAGATTTTAAGAACATGCTAAGAACGCACTCAAGCTTAGACTTTGAAGTAAAGTATTCTTGTTTAGTTCTGCATGGAGACAAAGTAAACGAGTATATAGCAGTCATGTATCAAATGATGATACCGCGTACAATAATGGTCTTCTTCCTCGGTTTCCAGCTCACATTTGATATCAGTTTTCTTAAATTCTGTATCACTTAAAAGCATGTGTAAGAACTAAACATGAAAAAAATAACAACATTCAGTTTCTGTTAACCGTCGGCCGCTTTCATTGTTAATTTTTACTATCTAATTGTCTATTTTTGTTTAACTTTTAACTTGCAAACTAAGATAATTATTTTTCGTTGACGTGCTCATTCATTAACAACCTCAGAAACATTTCAAAAGTAAATAGTGCTTCATATTTTTTGCATCACGTCATGAAGAGGAATAACTGCAACTTGCCTTTGTTGCTGAGGTCGTCTGCGAAAGAGTGCAAGTACAGCTGATCTGTATTCTGGCATGCGAATAGCGTATAATATAGGATTTACAAGCGAATTTGCATAAAATAAAATAACCAGCGTATTCTCTAACCGAGCAGCCGTTACATTGGACATTGAAGTAATGACGTCAGTGGTAAAAACGAGAAAAAGGAATATAATATATGGCAGGTAAAACAGTAGAGATACGACCGTCACGATCAACAATGTCATGGTCAATTTTCTTTCTCTATTGACTGCACCATGGTGTTGAGGCTGCGCTCCACAACGGACTTTAATAATAATGGACGCGTAAGAAATACAAATGACTAATAGACAAATCGCAATGAATGAATTACTTAAGTAAAAATAATAACTGAGACCTTCAAATACCTCTAGAACTGTAAGAGCAATTGACAACAACCCAGCTGTAACCCAAACAACGGTAATTATTAATGCGTAAACCCATTTTTTAATTAGGCGATGTCTGAACGGCCGCAGCGTCGCGTGCAGCCGTTCAACAGAAATTGCTGCTATGTTTGTTAGAGAGGAAATAAAGAACAAGCGGATGAGTGTAGCTAGTACATACCCTGCCCAGCGCGGTTCAATTAAGTTGTACTCCCAGACATTACAGACTGCTCCAACCCAATAGAATAGTTCATGCGTAGCAACTCCTCCACAGATCATATCTGTAACTGCCAAATTAATAATCAGGTACGTGCCACGCTTGCGCATATTACGATTTTTTATAAAAACAATTACTGTAATGCTGTTAAGTGTTACTGTAGCAACACACTCGGTTAAGCCCACAGCAAGCCAGGTAACACATTCAGAAAAGGGAAACATCTTGAATTCTCACTTCTTTTGTATTTGCTGTTGGAGGTAATTACTCGCGTTGAGAAATCTGTATCTGTTGAACGAAATACGTAATGTGTTAGTTTTTTTACTGGTTGTATAAGAAGACATGAATTAACTTACATCAGCGCGAATTAATAGGCAGGGGACTTCACTATGCGATTGAAAGGAATCTCTGCCGTTGTAACGCAAGAAAGCTGTCCTTTCATAATTCAGTTAAAATAACATGGGTATTTTACTCTTCACCAAAAAAGGGGAACGATTAATTAAAAAATAGTAATAAAGCGTTACACTTTGAAAAAAATATGTTAAAAAAAACCTTTGTTTGATGTTTTCACTATTCGTCGGCTTTGCGTTCGGCGCACTGCAAAAAGGAAATTAAGTTGCTCGTTTTACATACAACGCCGGAATAGCAACATCTTCCGCTCCTGCAAAATCAGCCTTTTGGAGCAGTTGTCATCATATTTTGAGAGCTGATCGTCTCCTGGTGAAAATCACTACGGGCTCGACTACCGCGCCCCTCTCCTCTCCTCTCCTCTCCTCTCCTCTCCTCTCCTCTCCTCTCCTCTCCTCTCCTCTCCTCTCCTCTCCTCTCCTCTCCTCTCCTCTCCTCTCCTCTCCTCTCCTCTCCTCTTTTCTCCTCCCTTCTCCTCTCCAACATTATCAAATAGCACTATTATTTCTAGGTTTTCAAGATGCGTCTACCTTGTTTGCAAATACAACAACATACATTTACCTGCAGAGTTTCAATTAACTGAGTTTAACGGTAACGATAATGTTTTCGACAAATTCTTTAACAAAGTAAGTACCAAAAAAGGTTCCTAAAGAATTTTTCGAAACGGCACAGTGTACCTTCAATTTTTCGCGAAGAAAAAATGTCTACTGCCTACTTTAATTAAGTTAACAAACCGCGGTTAAAAAAAACGGTAGTAAACCATTCCCGTGAAAATATGGTATAAACCGCGCATAAAAACCATGTAAACAATGCGTGGTATTGAAATGTCTTAACCCTCTTTACAATAAATTATGATGATTTCTGAAATCGCGGTAACTCCATTCCACTGGACACATTTTAGTCATTTTAAACATGGTAAGACCCAGTCAATTGCAGAACAATGTTCTTTCTAAAAGAGGGTACAACTTTTACGACAAAAATTATTAGAAAAAAGGCAAAATGAAAAATAGAAAAAAAGTCTTCAACCTACCTTGTAAACACAAATCTGTCCCTGGTTAATTTTCTCGTTGAAGGATGAATTCACACTGTAAAGAAAATGACGAACGAATATTTTTTAAGAATGTATTTCATATCTCATCACTAAGCTCTAAGAATGTTAATGCTAAGAGGCAAAATATTTAACACTTTGAGCGTAAGGGAGAAAGAAAGAAGTTTATTGTCTGTTCAAATTGCTGACACAAACATGTAAATTTTGAACGCTGCACACAAAGCGTCGATCATTGTGACCACATCTAACGAAGAAATAATTTGATCCTCCCTAGCTTCATTTTCCATCAGATCTTTAGTAGTTTCGGTGACATTTCTGGAACCTTTATTAGGACATTTGTAAACGCGAGAAAGGAGCTGTGGATTTTTTAATACTTTCTTTTTAAAATAGGGTGTGTTGAATATATATTATTTGAAAATCCGTCTTCAAAATTGGCAGCTGCTCGGTCGCATATCAAAAGACAAATAGTTGTTGTATTATGAAGTTCTAAGAAGGCAATAAATTTTATTCAGAAAGAGTTTGAGCTTCGAATAAACCAATTAACCGGTCATACATTATGTTCATTTCAATTTTTCTGTTAACGCAACCTGTCCAAATATTTTTCGAACGTTAGGCCTTTAAATACGTTCAATATGTTTTCCCAAACGCAAGCCGTTTCTGAATTTTTCTATTTTATTTTACTTACGCAAACCAATTAAATTCAAGCCATTTGTCATACATAAAATAAGGCGACAGTGGAAAAATACAGCTTTGCCACACGATTTAAAACTGGCTCTTGATGTTGTCAACTTCGTATATCATGTCAGTGAAAACATAGCAATACACCACAAGCTCTCCCGCATCATGTGCGTCATTTTGTGTCGGAACTGAAAATCTTCCCACAAATATCGAGCAATCTTCATTTTGGAAGCAGTTTAATTTTTAATAGGAGAGATGTGAAATTCGAATTCCGGCGTACAGCCAGATTTTTTAGCTCTGACAACTGCAAGCGGATAGATTTTTTCGAATCGAATGATGACTACTTGGCCAGGGAAAAGAATCATTTTTAATAACGTTTCATTGATCAATAAAATAAAACCGAATTGTAATTCGTAACACTACAAAAGAAACATGCTCACTTTGAAAAGCCTTTTGGTTTAATAATAGTCTCGATATGAAACAATTCTGTATCGAAATAGTCGCTCGCGTAAACATGGCTAAACAACTGTTAAATGCGGAAAATATATCACAGAAACATTTTCAACTGAACTTTTGATGGACGAAAATTGCTTCAGGTAGAAGCCGAATGACGAATAATTGGAAAATTGGGATCCCTTAAACGTGTTCACAATAAAAGACTTGGGAAACTGTTTTACAATTATTTTATTTCCTCTTTTCATTCATAAAATTTTTACTGATTTTCACACTTGGGGGAGTCTTCAAAAAACTAAGAAATGTCCATTCTTTCTTGACAGAATTAAGTCATCATTTTTCGAGGTTTAAAGCTGAGGTTGACACCTACCGTAGCCTAACACACTGTCCTTGATAGTGAAATATTTTGCAGTTAGTTGTGGGAGTTGCGAAGAACAATCTCCAGAAATTTAAAGCGCTATAAATATTTTTCTCATTCGACGACTAAGGCATAAAACAATTTCGATAAGGCCATGTTTTAACCAAATAAACCTTACCTCTGAAATGTTCTTTATCCTTTGTATTAAAACTGTAATAACAAAGGTTTTAAAGAGAGCCTTTTTATGTATGTTTCTGCTCGTGGGCCGCAAGTTACGTTCAGTCCGGATTATATTCTTCTGTTCTACCTGCAAGAGATACATTAAAGCGGAAAGGTCATAGTTAGAAATAAAGTCCTTCGTATTTGTATATCAAGCGCATATATCTGTTTGTTGCTACTCCGAGCTTGTAAGTTTGACAATTAAACATTTAAACAATTGCTTAAAATTGGAAATTCACTGCGAAAATCACATATCACCTTCATATGTATCCGCAGTTCATTATGAATCAGTTCATATACATTACATCATTTCACTTCTTTCACGAGAAAATATGAACTCACAATTGACCTCGCTCTCAATGTGTGGCTTCATAGCTCACTTGGTAGAGCATCGCACCGGTATTGCGGAGGTCACGGGTTCGAATCCCGTTGAAGCCCTGTTTTTTTTTTCAGGCTTCTTTATTCCAATTGCTTAAATTGGAAATTCACTGCGAAGATCACATATCACCTTCCGTCGGTATTTCTTGTAATATTTGTGTATTATAAATGGTGTTAAATAATGGCAAATAAATGAAAAAAAATTCCCCCCCCCCCAAAAAAAAAGGAAAAAAAAAACCTTCATATATATCCGCAGTTCATATATGAATCATTTCATACACATTACATCAATTAAACATTTGTTAACCCAGTTGCCGAAATTGCCCGGCCTTTAATATTTTACCGGGAAGAATTAAGGTGGCTCGACCCAGAATTTTTATTGGACCACCTTCCATCTTTGATCCTTCCATTCCAAAACAGCTCGATTCCAATTCCATATCCATTATAACACATGGATTACATATAGACTGAACCACAAGATGATATCAATTTTTTGGAGATCGGAATGGATATCACGTAGTAATGACGTCACAATTGTTTTAGCTCTGAATCAAATTTTAGTCCATATCCGCATTTTCTCTAGAAATGCTTTACGCTACTTATACCTTGGGTGTTCGCCTTCTGCTGAGCGGAGTTTCATGAAAATTGATAAGAGGAATTTTGACATATTTTGGAATTTCTGTAGAAAGGGCATAATTTATGCGTAAAATGAGCTTAGACTTCATATATACAAATTTGCTACTTCTTGGATGTTCACTGAAAGTTTTTACCACTCATTATTTGAACAAATGCTTTGTACACCATATCCAAACCGTTAGACTCAAGTAAACTTACGCGGTTTCGAAAAACATGAAAATATATTCATCAGGGTGAAACTCAATGTTGAGCTTTGTCATAATTTCTAAGGCTTCTTTCAGGAAAACAGCGATTTTTTTAAAATTCGTCGATAATTTTTTTTTGTAATTTTCAAGGCTGCAATTGATCAATGCAAGTTTGGCGCTCGAATTCAAGATTGAACTGCGCCAATTTTCTTTGGCTACTTGTACCAGATTTGCGGCTTTTCCCTTCTACTTTCCTTTACTGAATTAAAGCATTAGACTCTATGTAGCAGAAAAAAGCTGTTAGCAATCCCAAGGGAATGGTTCGGGATCGATAATCGTTCGGTGTAATTGTGCTTAAACAATAGCCCGCCTCATTGCGGGCTTGGTGCGGTTATCATAATACAATCAGGGAGCAAGGATGTTGCTAACGAAGCAGCGGTCGAACGGAGCTCGAGCACGACACGCACTTGTAAAAGAAATTGTCATGTATGTAATTGGAATAAATGTTTTACAGTGCAAAATAATATGAATCCTCGTTTTCAAGTGTGAAGCCACTGAAAATGTTCTCCTTCCAGCTGCATGTTTTTTTTTATAATCCCTGGGAAACGCAACGTGAAATCGACACCTTTCGATGAAAAAAATCCGGAAGTGACATTATTTATGTTCATAAACAAAAAATAACTTTGGAAAAAATGGAAAATTAAATAAGATTGTAGTCAGCAATTGATTGTTCAATTCAACTGAAGCAGGATTTCATTCACAGAATGCAACTTTCATTAAAAAGAGTTTTGTTTTCACCATTCAAGATTCAATCTAGAGCTTGAAAACAAGACAGACGAGTGTAATCAAATTACATTTCGCGCGAAATTTGCATAAATATTGAAACTTGCCAAAAAGTAGTTAAGACAGAATGAAAACTCGCCTTAATAGTTATTGAATTCTGATCTGATTGTTAGTTCCATGTATTGACTATTTGAAAGCTGTTATCAGTCATGAAAACAAAACTCTTTCATTCATCTGCTTGCAGTGTTTAATAGACGTGAAATATTTCGCTTAATTAAATTACATTCTGCACGCAATGTTTCCTTTGCTCTCCTGCATCGAAACGTTTAAGAAATTGAAATCTTTGTTGAGCTGTATTGCATAAATTGCGAAGGAATTGAAAAATATATATTTTGGCTTATTTTGATGGGATTTAGGATATTTAGAATACTCAATAAGTGGCTGTATCTCGTCTATCTAAGGCGCGGACCATTATTTTTTTTTGGAAGCTGGGGGATGAAAATTTTTCCAAGACAAACATTTTCTTTTTCTGTATCATTGTCTGTGAAGACATTTTTTCCGATGTCATCTTCCTGCAGATAATATAATTTAATTTATGCCTGCAAAAAATTTAGTTGGGCTTTTTTTTGCTTCTGCAAACAAATTTTTCAGGATTCCCTCAGTAGTAATATCGGAGTCTGACTAAAACCACCTCGGGCGCACCCACCTAATTTTGCCTATTTCCGTGACTAGTACTCAGGGGCTAAACCCCTTCCTACTAGTCACGTTATAGGCAAAGGTGGGTGCTGCTCGGTAGTTTTAGTCAGACTCCGATATTACTACTCGGAAGAAAAGAACAAAACCGAATAAACAAACGAGCCGCGGAACGTCTATTTAGAGGAACACAACAGTGAAGTACAAACGTTCTAAATAATAAAAATTAAAAATATTTTTTCTACCTTATATACGATGGACGAAATTGACCTCGAATCTTTGGAAGAAGAACTTGCAAATCTTGATCCCGAAGATTTGCGATATTTATCAAAATTAATTGCAGAAGACACACCTACAATTCAAAGGGTAATAAACACTTTGCTGGATGAACCAATCCCAGAAGCCACAAAGAAAAAATTAAAAGCCCCATTAAAACCATTAAAACCAATACCGAAACCACCACCCAGAAACAGAAAAAGAAACAGAAAAGAAACCATTTTGAAAATATTCGACCCCATCCCGCCGAACAAGGTGAAAACCGTGACAGATTATCAGAATGAGGTTCTGGATCTGTACCATGACACGGAATATGAGGGTGTGGAAGAGGAGAGCGGGAGACGTTACAAGAGGTGGCGTTTTGTAGTGGGTCTAAACAAAGACCTCACACCCAGGTTCATCGAAAAGATAAGGGAGAACGTGGGAACATCGTTTTACATGAGGCACGCCTATTCGTATATTTTAGAAAACATTGAAGATGGGACTAGGCTTATTTACTACCAAAATAAGGGCTCCCCATGGATGAAAACGTACGCAGACGCAGAAGAATGGATCAAGGCAAGGGAGGCGGTACGTTTGGACCCGGATAACACTGAAAGACCAGATACAAAGTGGATCTTTGAGTCGCATTTCAATGTTGATGTAAAGGTTGTGCTAGACCGCCAGCCATTGATGGGAACAGGACCCTTACCAGACTGGCTGCGTAAACAAGCAAACACGGGGAGAAAACAAGCAATGGTGGCGCTGGACACCTATAGGGATAACCTGTGTTTATGGCGCTGTATCGCTGTGCACAAAGGAGCCAGACCAGATCGAAGTACAGAAGCAGCCCGAGATCTGGCCAAGAGTTTCTACAAACTTGAAAAGATGCCAAATAGTTGGGTTGGGAAAACTTCATTGGATGAACTAGAAAAGGTAGAAATGCACCTGAACAAGGGCAAACCTTTCTCAGATTGGCTTGGGATAAGAGTTTATATGCCAGAGTGCATAGAAGATGAATTTGACATGGAAGCGCCAATCGAGGTGGTATGGCATCTCACAAGAAACCCAGCGCCGCAGTTTAAAAATATTATGACAATCGGTGTTTTTAATGAGCACGCATTCTTGATAAAAGACATAACAAAGTTAGCGAAAACTTATGAATGCATCCACTGTCACGCAAGATTCACAAAGGCTTGCAACCTCCAACGTCACGTGGAAAGATGCGCCCAAGGTAAAACAGTAACACACTGCCCCGGAGAGAAGGTCGAAGCGCCACAAACAGCATATCAGAAAGCGTTTTATCCGAAGCAAAAGGCCTCAAAAGAATCAATCCAATGGTTGGAGTACGTGGCAAAACACTGGAAAATCACCATTCACCACGCTGAATCAGGTCACGGAGGTGAAAGGTGGATAGAGAAAAGTCCAGTAGACGGGTACAACCACGAAAGAAAGTTGGTGCTGCAGTATCACGGCTGTAGCTGGCACGGATGTCCGAGATGTTACCCAAATCGAGGGCAAATATTATCACACGGGACAAAGACGGCAGAAGATCTGTACCAAGCAACAAAGAAGAGAACAGCCCACCTAAGAAAGGTCGGATACAAAGTAATCGAGTGTTGGTCATGTCAGTGGCTCGTCCCAGGAGGTGCAGACAAATATGGTGAAGAACCATCAAAACCTCAAACAAAAAGCTATCCACACGCTATTCTGTATGACTTTGAGGCGTACGGAGATAAAAACCATCGAAAGGAACCAACAGGAAATCTCACGATTGAGAACAAACACATACCAATCTCAGTAAGCGTGGGCGATACATTGGAAAGAGAGCCAACCCACATCTGTGAAAAAAAACCCAAAGTGTTGGTTCAAAAGTTCATGGAAGAACTGAAAAGACGAGAGAAAAACATCAGAGCAAAAGTGCGCGCAGAATTCATGCCGGCAGACATCGAGCTGATACCAAAAGATCAAAGGAAAAAAATAGAAGAATGGTGCGACCAGGTGCCAACACTCGGTTTCAACTCAGGAAGTTATGATTTGAACCTGATAAAGAATTACTTCGCGGAACAGCTCGCAGGTACAACCAACAAAGTGAGAGTGGCAAAGAATGGGAGTAAAATCATGTTCTTACTCACGGACAGATTACGTTTCCTGGACATAATCAACTACTTGGGCCCAGGAATCAGCTACGCGAAATGGGTGGAAGCGTACGACTGCAAGGCAACAAAATCCTGGCTCCCATACGAGTGGTTTAACAGCGCAGAAAAGCTGGATTACCCAGGATTGCCAGATTACCTGCACTGGTATTCGAAGCTTAAGAATGAGTACGTTCTAACACGGAAAGAATGGGAGGAATGTCAGAGACTGTTCAAAGAAAAAGGGATGAAAACCTTTAAAGACTGGCTGAAATATTACAATAATCTGGATGTGGCACCCGGGCTTGAAGCGCTCCAAAAAATGAAAAACTTTTACATTGAGAAGGGGATAGACATAATGAAAGACGCAGTCAGCATACCGGGGGTGAGTTTGCATTACTTGCTAAAAGGTGCAATAGAACGCAAAGCGGAACTATATGCCCCAAGAAAAGAAGCATATGAGATGTTAAAAGGGGCGGTAGTCGGAGGGCCAAGTTTGGTCTTCACAAGATATCATGAAGCAGGTAAAACGCGGATAAGATCGCATCAACACACGGACGCGAAACTTTGTCAAAACATCCTCGGATATGACGCGAACGCGCTGTACCTCTCAACAATGCTGAGAGAAATGCCATGCGGAAAAGAAAGGGTTGTGCACTACACGGACGAGTACCAAGTAGATGCTGCCCCAATATTAACGCACAGATTAAAAGAAAAAAGCTGGTTCGGGTACGCAGAAGTGGACATAGAAATCCCAAACCACTTGCACCAAAAGTTTGAAGAAATGTGTCCGTTCTTTCACAACAAAATGGTACCAACCAAAGCTGTCCCAAAGCATATGAAAGAATACTTGAGAGCAACAGGAAGAAAACTAGTGGAGAAAAACAAGAAACTAATGGGAACGCTGTCAGCACAGAGGATACTTTTATATGAGCCGCTGCTGCAATGGTACATAAACCACGGGGCAAAGATAACTAGAGTCTACCGGACGATCGACTACGAGCCGAAAGTAATATTCGAATGGTTCGTGAAAGAAGTCACAGAAAACCGCCGTACAGGGGATGTGGACAAAAGCAAAGCACTTTTGGCTGATATATTCAAACTTCTGGGAAACAGTGGATATGGGAAGCTGATAGAAGCGTTAGAGCGGCAAACAAACGTAATTTACACCAAAGATGAAAAGGTGGTGGACAGAGCATTGAGAAGCGCATACTTCTCAGACTTGGATGAGATTGGAGAAGCATATGAGTTAGAAAGTAGAAAAGCACGGATAACAATCAGACGCCCATTTCAGGTAGGAATAGCGGTGTATCAGCTAGCCAAGTTGAGGATGCTTGAATTTTACTACGACTTCTTGGATAGGTATCTTGACAGGAAAGATTTCGAGCTGATCCAGATGGATACAGACAGCAACTACCTCGCAATCTCAGGAAAGAGTCTGGAAGACATTGTGAAACCAGATATGAGAGAAGAATTCGAGAAAGAAAAAAAGAACTGGCTGGCATGGGACAAATGGAGCGGAAGAACGCCGGGACTGTTCAAAAAAGAATTCGAAGGGGAGCGGATGATCGCGCTGTGCTCCAAATGTTATTATACAGAAGATGGGGAAGCAAAAAAGAAGAAACTGAGCTCAAAGGGGATGTCAAAGAGGCAAAACGAGATCAACTGGCACCGTTTCAAGGCAGCGCTAGATGGAAACAAAGACATGGCAACAAACCGCGGATTCCGGATGCGAGATGGGAATATAGTAACTTACGAACAGGAGAAGCTGGGGTTGAGTGCATACTATGACAAACGATGGGTATTGCCAGACGGGATTCACACAGAACCGCTAGAATATCATATTTAGTTCACAGCCGGAGGTAATTGTGTGTTTGGAGGTACAACAAGCAGTTCTTCACGTACAAAGCCACGTTTGGGACCGTCAGACAAATAGTAGAGAACAGGCTGATTCGGTTTAGAAAAAGAGCGTTCAATATTATAAACATCCAAAGACCAGATTGGATCAGTGGCTCTTTTAACACCACCTTCAAGCTCACCAGGTTCGTACAAATACCGAAGCATAACATTGGATGGGAGCTTTTTTTCATTTTCTCCAACAGGTCTCAAATATTTAGTTGACGGTTCTGCATAAACATTTTTTTTCTTGATTGCAGCAGCAGGTTTCATACCAATCAATCGAGTGACTTGGTTGTTCAGAGCAGAAACAACTTTGGGGAGCCTTTTTACCCACACAGTAGACCGCAGACCCTCAGGTGAACGCATTTCAACTGCGTACTGGTGGCCAAACAAACGCTCAGCCAAGGTACGATTGAAACGTTCAACGATCGCTTGGTCTCTATGAATTTCAGGGTGGCCACGTCTGATAGAAGTTTTGTGATTTTCCATTTCTTTTGTAACAGCGCCCATAAATTCACGCCCAGGATCAACTTGCAACATCTGAGGCCATTTCAAAGGTCCACGTGTATAAATTGTCTTAAAAGCTTCGGCAACCTCATCAGAGTTTTTAGAAGTTAAAGGCTGAGCTTCTTTGAATCTGCTGGCAATATCAACAACAGTAAGCGCGTATTTGTAAGTGCTACGGCCCACTTTGTCATGTGGTAGAAAAAGAAGATCTGCCTGGTGTACTTTGTTGGGTGTAGGGACATCGAATTTTAGACGAGGAATGTAGCGCGGTGCGGGGAGGTAAATCTGCCAGAGCGCTTGTTTGAACAACCATTCTTTGGCAACAACTTCAGGTACCTTTGCAGCGATCGCTAATTTTTTAATGGCGGAGATACCTTTCCAGTAACCCTGTGGGCTGTAGTAACGCCGCTCTAATTTTCTATCCATTTAAATAATTATGCGCAGACATATATACATGGCTACAAAACTTCGTGTACCTAGCCCCCACAGGGAACAACTGGAAAAAATGTTGTTGGAAGACCAGGAAGCGAAAATAAAAGAAATCAAACCCGAAATCGAACTTGACCTTTACGCGTGGGAACCTCTACTGCAGGATGAGCCCCATGAAGAGGTGAGAGACCGCCCCAAATTATGGTATTTAATTGCGGTACTAAAAAAAACCGGCATTTCTTTAGATCAGGTCGGCGACAATATGGGGCTGACCTTTTTGGGTAATGTCATTCACCAGTTCAAGCGGCATCAGCAACTGAGTTGCTACCCCGGATCGTGTAACTATGTTTGTTTTTTATACAACTATTTTCAAAAGGTCTCACCTATCGATTGGCCGGCGAAAAAGGCAATACTGGGAAAGCTCACGAAAAGATTACCGAAGATGGTACAAACCAGAAATAAAGCCGAAAAAAGTTTCAACAAATGGTGGTTGGAGGCAAACACCCCACCATTAAACAGAAGTTGTCTTTGATGTTCTGTTAACCTTTACCCCGCCGTCAGTGTGGTTTGAAAAACGCAGTTTTGTCTTTGCAGTAGTAAAGCTGTTGTACTTTTTGATAATATCTTGGTACTCACTGTCTGAGATTTTACCATCTTCAAGAGCGGTCGATATGAGAGAGTTGATCGTGCTCAGCGTAGCTTCAGCCAAAGTTTGTATTTTTTCGTGTTTTTTCGCTTTACGCAGGAAAAATTTGATGGTGACCATGCCGGAGGTTGACACCAATGAAAACAAGGCGGCAGTTGCGATTAAAGGCCCGCCAACAACAACGCCAACCACAGAAAGAGAAGCGGCCAACCCAGAGCCTGTAAGAATGGTAGCAACTCCGCCTGTTAACGCACATACTGTTTGACATCGCGTGTGCCACCGTTTAAACTTGGCTGAGGTTTCGTAGTAGTGCACCAACTGGTTTTCAAGATTTTTCTTTATCATTTCTATTTCAGCCCGCCGGAATTTTGTTGCAGAATCCATTTCCTATATATGTGTTTAAAAAATGTGTAATCTAATCGCAATATTGGTTATGCCATTTTCCATTTTTATATACAATCCGATTACATGGACCAGTTGTATTTTTAGGGTGTGTCCAAAACTTTTTGCTGAACAGACCGGTTTTCGTGTTAAAGGCACCTTTTGCGATGTCACCACTCCAATACTTTTTAAACAAATCCTTATCACCACCTGTGACAGCCATGATTGCAGCAGCCACATCTTGGGCCGGTTGAAAGCCCGGAATTTTTTCGCCGATATTTTTATTGATCGTTTCACCGACACCCAATCCCACTTTTTGCTTCGAGCTGATTGCGTTGCGCGCCGCGGCATGACCCCATTGCCGTTTATTTTTGGGAATAGCGTCAAGCGCCTTCACCATTTTTTTGTCTGCATCATGTTTGCAACTTTTTTCGTTTTTCTTGCCTGCGCAGACGGCATAATCAACATCATGCTGCATTGAAACTGCGTCTGTGGCGCCTGTGGGTTGCTGATAAATCTTTAATATCTTTCCCGTCTTGGGGTCGTAAGAAAGCTGTTTTTCAAGAGGATTGTACGGCCCTGTGTAGTTATGACCAGGAAGCGTCCACCCCTTTTTTGGCTTAGGCAGCTTACCAATAGCTTTATGCAAATCAAAAGCCCCACCACGTTGGTAAAGAGGGTTTGTTGGGTCATCTACTCGATTACCCGCATAAATTCTCATATCATAATTACCACCACTTTGTGTTTTATTAGAAACGAATCGTGTCTTGGTAATGCCACAACTTGCGCATTTTACTTTAAGCAGCCTTCTACCATTTTTTGTGGTAGTGTTTTTTTCACTTCCCGGTACGTTGGGTGTGAAACGCTTTTCCTTCACGCAGTATACCTCCATCTTATATAATTAAAGAAAATTCATTTGACTTTGGGGTGTGGGGTATCAGCAACTCAGTTGCTACCCACTGTGTGACACCCACCTTTCAACTTATTTCCCGGTATCATATCTTTGGGTCTTAATCTGTTTGAGGCTTTAGTCAACAAATCCCCAGACAAAGCATCAATTGTGTAATTAACAGCTTTTCTCGCGATTGGTTTGGCTTTATTGGCTAACTTTTTCTGATACTCTGGTTGTCTCAGAAACTCGCTTGCAAAGTATCTTCCTTGTTTCACACCTTGCTTTGCTAAATAAGGAACTCCATACTCAAAGAAAGCTTCAGCTGCTGTATTTCCAACTGTATCAAGAACCCCACCTCCAAACATTCTTTTTTCAGCGCGTGCAAGTTCTTCTCTCTTCTTTTTGGGTAAACCCCTTCTGGTCCACTTAAATATTGGATCCAAAATATTACCTCCTTCTTGAGCAGCACCACTTTGTGTTTTATTAGAAACGAATCTTGTCTTGGTAATGCCGCAGCTGGCGCATTTTACTTTAAGCAGTCTTCTGCCGTTTTTTGCGGTTGTAATTTTTTCACTTCCCACCACATTGGGTGTGAAGCGCTTTTCTTTTACGCAGTAAACATCCATCCTATATAACTAGCAAAAATTCACTGGGGTGTGGGGTTTACCCCACTGTGTAAAATAACCCTTCACCACAGCCTCGTTGGTGTGTGTATTTTTTGAAAACATACCCAAAATATCTCGAAACGACCGGCCTTTATTACGTTCATTCAGGAAAAGCAAACAGTAGTAGCCGCAGCGCACACTGGATTCCCACTGAAGCTGGTTGTCATTTCGTAGAAAGGTCTGTTTACCTTCGAGAATCAACTCAATTTCCCATTCCGCGGGTGGAGGTAAACCGAAAGAGTCAAAGTATTCAGGTAGCAACTCAGTTGCTGATCCCCAGCAGCATACCCAATGGGTGCCTGGCCCTCCAAGATCATCCATGTTGATTATACAAGGGGAGTGGTTTTTCACGTGGATCTCGTCTCTCGCAAATATACCTTTGATGGGGATTTTCAAGTATTGGCACCATCGCTGCAAGTCATAATCAGTTAAGGGGACATCAACGAAGGCGGGCTTTTTTTTGATCACCCCAAGAACCAATAAATGGTGGCGGGCGCATATATGGTGGAGGGTTGATGCGCATTCCTGATCCTGTTGGAGGTTTTACCCGCATACCTGATCCTGTTTTCTTTTTGATAGCGTTATCCACGCCTGTTGTTTTTTTGATAGCGTTGCGTGTACGTCTGATTTGTGTCTGCTCATGTCTATGTCCACGCCCGTTTTGTTTTTGATAGCGCGCTCTATTTTTTTGATCTGCCTGGCGGTCAAGTGCAAAGTGTCGCTACCGCCGGTTATAGCCTCGTTTTTAAATCTGAGCGTAACTGCTTCTCCTCGCCCAAAGGCTCGCGCGAGGCTTACCTTCTGCCCGTCTGAAAGTGAAATCTTGTGCGGATAGTAAGTCGTCATCTCTTATATTTCATACAAAAATTATTTCACTTTGGGGTATCAGCAACTCAGTCACTCGGCATCTCTTATATTTCATACAAAATTATTTCACTTTTAAACCATAACCAGCTCATTACCCACCTCCCTGAGAGCAAATTCGGACTCGTACAAAATTCCTGCATAAATGGTGTAGTCTTGCGCGTTGGCAGCCTCGTTGAGCCTGTAGTGGAAAACCATCTGCTTCGGGTCGTTGGTCATGTTATCCTTGTTTTCACGTAAGTCAAAATAGATAATTGGGTATAAATCCTTGAAGTTGTTGGGCTGAAGCTGAACACCGGTGTTGTAGTCGTTTTTGCGGTACCGGTAGTTCATCAAGTCATTAAGAATGCGCAGTTTGAAGTTTTCGTCGTAGTCCAGCTCTGGATAGTACTGTGAAGAGCCGTACTGCAGCCGGCAGGTCGCTAGCTTGGCTGAATTGTCTCCGTCAATGTTAAAGGTGTCAAAGAAGTAGGGGTTTTGAGTCAAGGCCTTCTCCTTCCTTGACTGTTGAATGAAAATGAAAACATGTTTGGCATCCTTTATACCAGGATTTATCTGCCACGACCCAAAAGCGTCACGCCGGCTACTGCTGGGTTGGATCATTTCATTAAGGTACGTCCATTTCTGAGGTTTCAAAAAGTTTTCGTTTGCGAGCTTTTGCCCTTCGCTGGTAAAACGTAGCATTGGAACCCACAGCTCGAAGTTTCTCACCACTATCCTGCGATTGGTGCCATCGTTTTGCCAAATCAGCTCTGCATCCGATTGTAACTCAATTTCAAACTCCATCTGCATTGGGGGGAGAAGCTTGTCACCCAACTCTTCGAAAAATGAGTACCTGTTAAGCGGTATAAGGGTTTCAACCGTGAGACCGGCGTGGGCAAGCAAACCCCTTTCTCTGATTCCAAGGTTAGTGGCAGCGGCGGCTGTTACATTGCTATTATCTGTATCCAGATACCAAAACTGATTTTTTGCCGCGCTCCTCGCATAGTCATCAGAAAAATCCAACAAGTTTTTGATAAATATGAACTTGTGAATGTTGTCCACGTTGTAAATGTTTTTGCCCGAGGATTTTACCACAAGTTTGTTTATCAGTGAAAATGAGCCGTTAATGGGTGCTGACCTAGCGTCTGCTGCAACTTGGGCACCATCCGCGGTTGCCTCGAAAGTGAAATCAGCCCGGAAGTAGGCGTTATACCAGTCAAACCAGTTGTCTCGGTCGGTGAGTGTGAATTTATAGTTTGTTTTTACCTGGTGCTGATTGTTTCCCGGGATAGTGATCGGTTTGTCTAACATGATACGAACATACTCTGTTTTTTCCAAATGCCTGTGGCTTCTGAACATCTTGCGGCCTATATATCTTTTTAAAAAATTATTTTAATTTTCTGCTATCAATTGGTTTACTTTCATCCTTGCAGCCCGACCCGCGTTTAAAATCTGGTTTAACTTTTTCCGTGAATTCCTGCTTAACTGAGTTGCTACCTCAGGGTTTAGCATCTTCTTCAGTTTTTGTTTCGACTCTGTACTAAGTTTCTGTGATGGGGTCTTTTTACTCTTTGGTTTTACACTTGGGGTCTTTTTACTCTTTGGTTTTACACTTGGCTTGGGGGTAGCAACTGAGTTGCTATTTCGCAAAACCGCTTGTATCTTGTCTGCCGCTTTTTCTTCTGCTTTTTCTGCGGCTTTTTTTAGCATTCGCTTCGAGGCTTCATTTACAGCCTTCTCCAACGTCTGACGGGTGACCTTCTTTTTGAACCGCTTTCCTATATTCATCAGGGTGTCTCTTACAACCCCCGTACCTTTGTGTCTGTATCTATATGTTCCGTTTGGCGCGTCATAATATCTCGCCCACTCGCTCGGATGATTCATTATTATACTTAGGTGTAAATTATTTTTCTTTTTTCTTCTTCAATGATGATACTTAAAGCCACGTCTTGGTCATTCAGATCTATAATGTTGTTGCGCCCGTCCGTGATTTTGATATTTATCGCATTGATTCTATTTTTGTTCACCGGGTGCCACAGGAGGCGGTGGGGCTCTTTTGAAAAGGGGTAGCTGACGGAGAGTTCAGCGGTTGAAAAAGAGAACATGACGTCGCCCCCGATGTTGTCCACTGCTCTTGTAATGAGATCACAATGGATGTAGATCCAGTCGACGCCTCTTGTTATATTTGGCACGCGGTCGCTCCTATTGTTCGCTCCGTCTATTGTTTTCTTGTCAAAACCCAGCAACGCAGCGAATTCACCTCCACTTAGGTCAAGCTCGTAGCCGTCCTGCAACAGAATGACCGCCCGATACGTTGTGGTGTGAAAATACAGTTGAAAAATAAACTTGGATTTTTCATCCTTGGGATCCACTCTTCCGATTAGTGCCTGGATGGTGGTGTTGAGACCGTCGTAATCATACATTCCATCCGGAATTGTCACGGTTTTCCAGTTCTCTGTTTTTTTCCGCCATTTGAATTCGTTGTTGTTGTACCGTTTCGCGATGTTGTACCACGAATAAGACATAGATACCAGCTCATTTAACGCCGCCCTGTATGATTTGGAGGGTTCTAAAGAGATTGGTGGGTCAAAGTTAATTGTGAAGTCATGTGACTTGCTGTTGGCGTTGTTTTGTTTGGCCAGCTGCGAGTCGAGCAACAGGTTGAAATGAAAATGGGTTGACATGTTGCTTATATAATACTTCCCAAAATTTTGTGGGCTTCTTTTTGGGTTATTTCCTTTAGCTTTACCAGCAGCCCCAACATCTGCTTGACCTGTTTTTTCAGCTTCAGTGAAGTGTTGCCCGCCTGTATAGACGCCAAGCTTAAGTGTAGCCTTTCAACCAAAGCGTTTGGATCAACACTTCCGCTTCCTTCCATTTCATCGCCTGAGGGTTCCATCGAATCGGTAAAATAGCCTTGGGGCAGTTTAATCCCTTTTTTTCTCCTGTCAAGAATTTCATTTCTTGCCTTTTTTATGTCTGCCAATGTGTAGCCGTAGAATTTTGATTTTTTACTTTTTACAACATAGTCAGGATTGTCTTTATTTTTCGTTAACATGCTGCTCAGTGTCTGCAGGTCAACTGACTCTGATCCCTTGATAACCAGTTCTTGTGGTGGGCCCCATTTACTTGGTTGGGGTTTTACCCCACTTTTACTTGGTTGCTCTTCTTCCATTTCTTCCATTAATTCCGTTTCTTCCTCTTCAGCCAAAGGTGGTAACGGTGTTGATGTTGGTGATGGTGGTGGTGATGGTGATGGTGATGGTGATGGTGGTGGTGATGGTGATGGTGATGGTGGTGGTGTTTCCGCATCCGGATTAAAATCTCCGTCGAAGGGGTTGTTTAAATCAAACTCATCCATACCATAGTCTGGAACCTCTTCCTCTTCTTTTGAGGCCGCCCCTACTTGGAGTTTGTCAAGCCGCGATGTGATAGGTTTGAACAAATCCTCACCTGATAGCTGGCCAAACTCTTTACCTATTTTGTTATTTTTTATTGCCGCGAGGATTTTGTCGTTCTGCTGCTCAACTTCAGCCTTTTCGCTGACAAGTTTTTGCCACTTCTTCATGGACATATTTTTGCCGTATATATAACAGAAAAAAATGAAAATTCCCAATTACGACCCCAGTTTGACTACAAAAAGTAATTACAAGCAAGGCCACCCTTGTATGCCAGCAGATACCTTTCGGATGCTTATTTGCGGGCCAAGCAACTCTGGTAAGACAAATATTCTCATGCATATGCTTTACAGGCTGTTGGTCTACGACAAAATTTACCTTTGCGCTAAGAACCTGCATCAAGACAAGTACCAATATATGATTGATGATTTCGACACAAGAGTCAATCCTGTGGCTGGCTATAATGTTATTGAAGGCGCCAACGATGTTATTCCTTTGGAAACGCTGTCCACTGACAATCAAAAGATTGTAATTTTCGATGACATGGTTTGTGAAAGCAACCAAAACGACATTATCGATTATTTTATCAACGGTCGCCACCGCAATTGCAGCGTCATTTATCTTTCTCAAAGCTATTTTAAGGTCCCCAAAAACATCCGAGATAATTGTAGCCACTTTTGCATTTTCAACTTTCTTCCCAGAGAAAATAACCGTATTGCTGATGAATTGGGAATTGACAGAGAGCTGCTTGAAAGGGCTACCGATGCTAAATATTCTTTTTTATACCACGACAAACCAAAAAAAACCACACTTAAAAATTTTGACGAAAATATATAGAGATGGGGTTTATTAACGGTGCGACGGGTGCAACTCAAACACATGAAGAGTCTACTTCAATCCGAGGGGAAGCCGGCCCTGCTGGTCCAACTGGCGCAACTGGACCCACAGGTCCAAAAGGTGAAAAAGGTGATAAGGGTAATACTGGCCCACAAGGTCCTAAAGGAGATAAAGGTGATGCTGGGGAAAAAGGATTAAAAGGTGATACTGGATCACAAGGACCAACTGGACCTGCTGGCCCTGCGGGAGCAACGGGACCTACAGGACCAACTGGAGCAACTGGACCTGCGGGACCCACTGGAGCAACTGGACCTAAGGGTTCAAAGGGTGCTATTGGACCAAAAGGTGAAAAAGGTGAAAAGGGTGATAGTGGGGATGTATCAACCGTTAATATTACTGGAGATATTCTCATGAAAGACCATGCGATCAAACAGCTTGCAAATCCTACGGGTGATCAGGATGCTGTAAATCTTGGTTCAATGAAAAAATATGTGGGCTCAAATTCTATTTCAGCAGGACACTCACATAAAAAGAATGCCTTAGCCTATTTGGAGCGAGGGTCGGGCGTGACAGCTGTAAACAATGTTTCTTCTGTTACGTTAGAAGACTTTACATCCAACCTTCACAGTGTGAATAAAAAAGCTTATACTTTCAATCTCGTAAGAACTGGTGTCAATTCTTTCAACTCACGCTTAAAGCTAAATAAAAAACCTCTGCCCGAAGGAGAGTACACTATATGTGTCGAGTTCTTTATCCCGAAAGTTGATACTAATTGGTTTATAAGTGCTTCAACCCCTAACCCGGTTGATACTCTTAATTACCATACCAAGCACTTCAACAGTCACAGCCCGAAATATTCACGCACCATTATTCACACGCGCAAATACAAAGACAATGACAACACAATCTATCTTGATATTTCAAATTCGGGTTATGATGGCTCTTCGCCACTTGAAAAGGCTGCTTTGATTATTTATGGGGTAAAAGGTTATCAAACAGATGTAGACGGAACTGTTTACGATCAGGCTTTCGTTATCGATGATGGCGATTTTACTCTACAAACAGATTTAGATCTAAACGGCTTTTCGTTGAAAAATTATGATAGAGGGTACAAAATAGAAAACGATACTATCAAATTACAAAAAGATTTAGATCTAAGTGGTTATGCGGTAAAAAATTGGCAACCAAGAATAGTAATAACTGGAGAATGGATCTACAATGAAAATAAAGGAGGTGATAGAATTTTTGTTAAATTCGGTAATAACATTCGTGTAATGGCGCCATTTCCTTGTTTAATTGAGGGTGTCTCAGCTTTAATTATCGAACTAAAGGGTGCCTCTCGAACTTATGAAAGAATAGGTTTTGGTTTTAGAATACCCGGCAGTTTGTTAACTGACGTTCCATTTACAAGCGTACGTAATGCTGAGGGTTTAAAATACCAATATGCTGCACCCCAAGATTCTAAAGGTAGAGGAATAAGATTAGATTCGGGACAATATTTTGCACTTAGTTTATCTCGGCCTGGCCGCGCAGAATCATCCCTAGTTAATACAAAACGTGTATTAGTAAGTTTAATTTTAATAGATGATTTTTCTTTTAGGTAGTAAGTTTGCCGACGCCGCAGCGAAAGATTTCTTGAAGCACTCATCGTAGTCAGCTTCATCATAAATTGGGTAGCCGAGATAGTGTCTGAATCCATTTCTAATGCACAGATTACAGAGACCATTTCGCGAACATCTGCTTCTGCCACATTTATAACAGAACAAGACCTTTACAATTTGTTCATTGCGATCACAAAATGGAGCTTCATAGATTGCAGCATGAACTTTATCCCAGCCAAGAGTTTTTCGCTGTCTGAGCTTCATTTTAATATATCCTTTAGAGATTTCTTTTCTGACGTCGTCCCAGCCAAGCATTTTACGCTGCCAGAGTTTTATTACAATATACTCGTTGCAGATTTTTTCTCGAAGTTCTTGTGGAAGTGCTTGTATCAGTTCTAATGTATCCATGTTTATTTCCTTATGCCGCGTTTCTCTAATTGCAGCGCGCCGTCTTCGAAAAAAACTTTATCTATGAAGTTTATCAGCTGCCTGTTTTTGTACCCCTTTCGTTTTTCCATTTCTTTTTCCCATTCTTCCCCCGTGTATGGGATACATTGGTTTAGGGTCTTCTTTATTTTCTTTCCATTGACGCGCACATAGGGGTCTTCTTGATATTTTTTTATTTCTTCTTCGAGCTTTTTCGCTGCTCCCGCTATTACCTCTACCAGTTTTTTTATTAAAAAGCTTTTTTGCATGGGTGTGAGTTTTGTATTGCTTCAGCTATGTCTGACATTTACAACCTGCTGCGTTCCTCTAAATGCTTAAGGTGGGCAAAAAATATTTTCAGTTTATAAAGAATGATTGTGTTGGTCCACATGCTCGTGTGCGCTTTCAAAGACCTTTCTTCCCCTTTTTGGGTTAATGATGTCAAACTTATTACGGCTCAAGCTGTGGAAGCTATTCTTGATGCTGCTGAACGGTCTATAAACTTATCTCCCCCCTAAAACTTCAAACTTTTCTTTATTATGTACTCTACCTGGTCCTGGCTAAACTCATTTGCCATTATTCTGCGGTACAGCTGCGGCGTCATGATTGGTGTTTCATAAACCGGCTCTCCTGATCCCGTCAAATCGTACTCTTCCTTGTCTGTTAAGTCGACTTCTTCTTGTTCTTCAGCTTCTTCGTTGCGGTTTGTGAGCTTGTAAAAACTCTTTACCTGAGTTGCCGGAAATATGGGGCTAATTGCTTTCTTTTTTTTTTGCTTAGTGATCTTTCCAGGCAGCGCAAATTTTTATAGAATTCAAGGTTTATTTCTTTATAAAGCTCTCCCCATTCTTCCAACAGTTGGTGATTGAGTTTAACTCGAGTACTGAACTCTTTGAATATGTTTTCAGCCACTTCATATTTATAGTCTATTGGTTCTACGAGTTTTTTAAATAGTGTTTCGATCTTTTCTAGATAGAAGTACGGAACAAAATTTACGTGGTCGTCATGCATAACTCTCCCCCGAGTTTCTAATATTTTTTGCATACCTATCCGCCCAATGGGTAATATAATTTCTAATATGTCATTCCAGAATTGATCTTTATCGTATTGTGATACGCCTTCCATTAATTATTAATTGTTGTTACCATGGTGCTGCGTTCCTTTACATGGGCGCTGTTTTCTCCTGTTTCCTAAGTAGTATAGTCGGAGTCTGACTAAAACTACCGAGCAGCACCCACCTTTGCCTATAACGTGACTAGTAGGAAGGGGTTTAGCCCCTGAGTACTAGTCACGGAAATAGGCAAAATTAGGTGGGTGCGCCCGAGGTGGTTTTAGTCAGACTCCGACTATACTACTCCCTCACCCCCTCTAAATCTGTACGATCATCCTATGGTCTACAACGCACTAATCTTTAAACATGAATCGATGAACTCGAACCCTAGGTAACATGTTTTTCCTATTTTAAATATAACATTTCGTCAACTTTCTAAATATATATATTTAAGAGAACAAATATTATCGACTTCTTCTGAACCACTCTTACTACCAAACCTCTACTACAACTCTTGCTCTATGCCGTAAATACCGAAACTACTTCAACATATTTCAACCGCACTAACAATCCATGACACATTAGACTCAATGTACCCACTGGGTACTATTTCTTTATTCTTGTCGAGCAGGGTTTTTTGCTTTCAGTAGAAAAGATTGCTTGTCGATATTCCAAGGTAGCGGCAAAAGCGACTTTCTTGTCAAATTTTAAAACAAATTTTCACTAAAAAATTGTAAATATAACTGTAGCGCCAAATGTTTTGGAGACTGTTTCCCTCAAATGCTGCTGACTGTATAGCACTGGATATCTAATTCCGAAATGCGGGCTTAACGTGAAAGCGACTTAATAACTGTAAACTGAATTGACTCAGAACTGAGTATAGCACCATCCTCGGTATTGAAATGCTTAACTGGCTTTGCATTTCAATATGATGCTTTCAAAGAGCTATTATCTTAGAATCACACAAGAAAACAAAAGGTTTGACTAAGCGGGAAAACGTTCTCTTCAATAGAAGGGATAGTCTACAGTAAAAAGGATCAGACTAAAAAGTTTAAAAAGTCTTAAACCCACCTTGTCAACGAGGAACTCACTTATTGGTACAAAGGCTCAGTAGTAAACGAGTACAGCCATGTTGCAAGCAGGGATGCAGGTGTGGTAGTTAAGTAGAAAGACTGAATGTAAACAATATGTCAAAATTCACTGATGTTAAATAATTATTGTTTGAATATTATCACATCTCCATATTCAACTGTGTGGGATCAAGAAACAAACATCACGTTTCAAATATAACTCAGTATTAATTGGCCTAAATTTCTAGCAGAGACATGAAACTTTAAAATTTAAAAAATAATTCTGCTTTGGTGACATCTTTTTCATATTTTTCATCTGCATGCGCTTAAGCAGACCCGGCACATACTGTTTATGAAAGCTTGGGGCCTTCATATGTTTTCCCCATAATTTTTCGACAGTAAATAAACTTGTTAACACATCCATGCTATGAATAAAAGGCAAAACGTTCAAATTAGAAAAGAAAACTCTCTCATCTTTTGTGATAAAAAAAACTTGATGATTATCAGCAAAATAAAATACGTTTCTTTTTCTACAATAACTACTAGTATATTGGGGAACCGGTGGTGATCTTAATTCATTATTAGTTTGTATGCTGTTTCAAGAAATTTCTTATTCAATAAGACATTATTTGTCCAGTGTCAGTCTCTGCATTAATAAGTCTACAATACGAGTCAAGTATAAAAGAGTTCCTTGTTTTCCATTAATGATATATGAGAGTGATATTTATCCGTTTCATCTTTCCAGCTGGAAGTTCAAATATGCCCCATTCCCCTCCCCCTCCCCCACCCCCGCCACTCCTTCTTGCCTAGCCGCGATGAGAAGGGTAATCTCAGTTACGACCACTGAATCCGGTCGGTCCGCTTGCGACAGATTACTGGTCTTTTCAGCTAGTGGTGCTTTTCCTGTTGTTGTTCCTCCTACTTTTTTTACTCTGCCCACCCCACAGGTTTTTGTTGATGTATATGTAGGAGTTTCGATATTCTGCCACTCATTATAATCTATGTTATGGTGCGACAAAGACAGTAACGCCCCACTATAGCTTGGCTGTGACTCTCCCATCCTTATACAAATGGTAGCTGAAGGCGGAGCTTTCGCGTACCCAAGTTTGAAGGGTTTCTAAGTTTGGTGGAAACATGTCATCTCTGGCTTCTCCTTCCTACGGTTGTTATCTCCTGAAGCAGAAAGATGTGTGACCTGCTGAAGGCCACAATATCTTTTCATAACTTAACCACATGAGAAAATGACCGGAATAGTTAATGAATGAAAATGGCATACAATCTTTTCCCATAACAACACGAGACAATGAGCAACATAGTTAATTAATAAGAATGGTATACGATCTTTTCACATATTGAATGAGAATGAACGAGAATGGAAAATATGGAGATTTCAAAAATTTACAGAGAATTAAATAAATTTTGTAAGTCTAAAGGGTTCAGCTTTCCGAGTGGGAAAGCGCTTTCTGTGTGTGGTTCATTTTTACCAGTGGGAGAGCAATTTCTGTGTAAGGCCCAGGTGTAGTCTGTATTTTGTTTAGTTTTTTACTTTTGCAGGTGCTTTTATAAGCCCTTCCCCAAGCTTTTACAACAAATGATCGACAAGGACAGGCAAGATCATAGTAAATTTGAGAACATAAGAACGTAGTTTATGACCTCGCTCACCACGAGTCTCCCATAGCTCAGTGGCTAGAGCGTCCAACCGGTATCTGGAAGGTCATGGATTCGACTCCCTTTGAAGGACTTAGAATTTGTTTTTTTGTTTTTACTTAATTTGACTTGAGAATGCTTTCTCCATTTATTTCTTATTTGCTTAAATGAGGAATAGAAAGATAGTGCCTTAGTTTTGAAATGATGCCAATATTCCGTGGGACACAAGAGCAAATGTAAGAGATGTGATATTTCCAAGATAACGAATCATCAATCATAACACCTAGATTAAAGAATTTTTTGTCCATTAGGCTGCACGATTCATCTATATGCTGTACTTTATTTCTATATATTCGACTGCATTCCTAAAAGATTTTAATTATTCTGTAATTGGTTTTTATGAGATTCATAGAAAGATTACTGACATCGCACCATTCCTTAACTTTTTCTAATTCAGAACTAATTAAATTTTCAAGGCTTTTCAATTCCCAAGCTGAAGCAAAAAGATTTGTGTCATCTGCAAATCCAGGGTCTGAACAGTTCGGTAGATCATTGATATAAAGTATCAGACAAGCAATGCCTTGCAGAATTCTATCAATCATCGCCTGTCTTGATGACTCTGTTTGACTGTAGCCTGTAGCCTACTGCAGCCTGTTCTCAAGATAGCTTGTGAACCATTTCAAGGCCAAGGAGTAAGCGATTAATTAAATCAAATAGGTCACGCGTCTTATGTATAAATGGATGCCCAAATATCTTTTAATCATATTTTTACGTGATTAAAGTTTGCAAAGGGCGCAAAGAAGGGTATAGTAATCGAAGGTAAAAACTGGGCAAGTTGTATATTCTATTCTCTTTCGCTTCGCTCAGCCGAATAGAAAACATTTCTATTACAAGTAAGGACGCAAACAACACAACAGTTTGTGGAGGGAGCCGCCAGCATTTGAGTTTATTTACAGTGAAATACAAGTATAAGCGGGAAAAGGAAAAAGTAACAGCACAAACACCGAAGCAAGCTAAGTATAAACAACAACGTATACAGGATCTATAGATAAATTACAGCCAAAGCGGATACAGCAAACAGGAATGTAAACGTGGCAATTACAGCTATTACAAACTACAGCGAAAAGACAAAACAAGTTAAGAAAAAAATACACGCTATTTTACAAACAAAATATGAAAAAACTAGCCTCAAGAAAACTGGTCGGCGTCAAGTGGTGTGACATACACGAGGAGTGGTTTATAAAGGGGCTAGAGATCCCAATGGGAATTATGCAATACCAGCTAATTAACAACTACAAGAAATACATAATAATTTGGGGAATAGTACTCCGTTGGCTTCGAATTGTTTTCGTCAAGCCTTTTCTTGCTATTTTGTTCAAGAGAATTTACATGTGAAATTTAAAGAAACTTGTTTATTTAAACAACATGTACATGGCTGAAACAAATAATGCAAGAAATAGAGGTCACATCAGAAGTCCATAACTAGAAGTCTACATCTCTGGTAATAGGCTTTGAGATATGTCTTTCGCGTGTACCTCGCGCTCCTCGCGTGTAGGCTATTTTTAGAACAGCTTTGCCGCGAACAAGTAGCCAATCACATTGAAGTATTTTTTAATTCGCGCCTTTGATTGGTTGAACAAATTTTTGAAGAAAAGCAGAACTGCAGAGGACGAGTGAACTCGAGCGAACGGCATTACGAAATTTCTGTTTGTTGATCATCGTAATTTCCGTTTTGTGAGGATTAAAGGGGCAGTCTCATCAAGATTTAGCCCTACTTGAAAGTCTAATGAAGGTGATAGTATTAATTGGAAATCCACTAATATTTGCCTAACCTTGCTAAAACGCACTGTACTACTCACGAAAGTTGTTTAAAACTGGAGTAGCTACGGACGAGTAGGAAAGAAAATGGTCTACAACTTGAAAACGTCGGGCCGACGTTTTCAAGTTTGACAGTGTTATTTGGAGGAAAATTACTAAAAAACCGTTGATTATGGTTTATGTGCATCTTTAGGGAGTGCATTTATGCCCTTTTGGCATTTAAAGGTTATCTTGTTGATCAGTGAGTACAACTAATAATTCTATCATAGTTTACACAAAAACTTAGAAGAATTCTTGTGATACTGCCCCTTTAAATCGTCCGGACAAGAATCATCAGGCCATCTTTCATCGATGACGATAGCATCGAAGTTGTAAAAATTCGGAGCATCCAAATAAGCGAGAGGACCTCAGTGTTTTGGAGTCAGAATACGAAATGGCAGCGGGCAAGATAGACTAATTCCGAGTCAAATTCAAAATGCGAAGACACTAAATTAAGATTAATGGTACTCTCAAGATGAAGACAGGCATTAAGAGAGCAAGTGCATTTTGGCACAGGTTCGTTGCTATTTTGAAAAACAAAACCGTGGTCCCTGAAGCGCTCAACATCGAGCGCGGAATGAACAGAATGAAGTTTGATTCGTTTGAGAACAACATTCAGAGAAAACGACAAGTTTGGCGAGTTTCGCATGTTTTTGGAATTGTAAGGACGGCATGAAAACAAAAGACTGACTAAGGTAATGTACTTGTTTTAATATGAATAGAAATACGAGTTTAATTCATCGAACAATGATGATTTCATTCACATCCGTCAAAAGTTTAATTCAAGTTGTGCTTCTCGGGCACTTCGCAGTGTGCAGCTATTGTGTTGTGTATGTTGTTCAGTATTTTAACACGAGGATGTGCTGTACAAAATAAAGACACACTTAACTACTAAAAGTTTGGGGAACTTCTGTTCATAAATTCTCTCGTAAATTACAAAAAGTCGACCTGTTTGTTTTGTGAGTTTGTCTACGGAAACCCGGCGACGGGTTGCTTTTTCACTCGCCTTCAAATGCCACTGAACAGACGTTTGAAATCACTATCTACGATACTACTTCTGTCGAAATGTGAGAATTAAAGAGAATGGCCTGTCAAGTGTTTTGATGTGATTTGATTTATTTCACCTGCCACTTTCCAAAATATTCGGCCGCAACTTAGAACTCTAATCGTGTCGAAATAGTGGGTTACGTCATTTTCTCGCGAGACATCAGATTCTAAAATAGCCTACACGCGAAAGACATAGCACGCGCCCCAATACCAGATGTAGACTTCTAGTTATGGACTTCTGGTCACATACATAGGACTTACAACAACACACAAAGAAAAAAGAAATGAAAGTATTATAATATTCCTATTACTCATGCTTCCACTTAATCGAAAATGAAATTCTCCCCAATGCAAATGAAAACAAAAAGAACTGCGTGAGACGTTTGACTGCGGTCCAAAAGTATGGAAACTGGTTAACTTCCCTGGCATCTGGTTAGAATAACGTTATAAGAAATACCAAAAACACCTTTTATAGTTGACATCAATAGTCTTTGAGAGTGCCGCCACAACATTAAGATACAAATCAGTCTCCAAAATAAAAAATGCTGGTTGTACGCGAGTCAGGAGATGAGCCCTCTCCATCTAACTTTCCATGTTAAATAATCAACGTCGCTACAGAACATTGTACATGAGTTTACAAGTAGAAAAGAGATGAAAACGTTAGTTGAAACCTTTGATCAGAATGGAATTCTTACAGTACATTACTCATCAGAGGCTTCGGTTGATTCTTGTCAGCTCATATTGAAACAGTGTGTTTATTAAACCATCCATCCCGATATAAGCCTGCCCAGTTATACGAATTTATAAAAGCCCAAGGCTTTTAATATAACTGGTGTACACCTTTAAGAGTATAGATGCTTATATTTGGAACGGCTGTTTCTACAAGACGAGGTGGCCGAGTGGTTAAGGCGTTGGACTGCTAATCCAATGTGCTCTGCACACGTGGGTTCGAATCCCATCCTCGTCGTCTTATTTTACCAAAACACAAAAAAATGTCCCTTGCAGGAAATTAAAGCGCGTGCATTAGCCTTGTTACTCAACATTACGTAGGGTGAGTGGGACTTAAATTATTATTTTTTCTTTCTCTTTTTCAGTTAAATTTCTGTCTGATAACAGTCAATTCTATTTCGACATCACGCAACTCAAATTGTCTCTGTGACGTCACAACGTGACTTTTACTTACAATCTATGTATTACAATAGGATATAGCGCACCAAGAATAAACCACACTATATTTGTATTGCAATTTCATGGAATGTATAAGCCATTGTTGTAAAAGCTTTCATTCAGAAGGGAATAACCATTGAGAGTGTCACGAGATTGTGACAAAATTAAACGCAGCCATTGGAAAAACTGCAGTCCTTGTGATTTTGAATCAGCGTCGGTCGAACAATTTCTGCCTAGAAGTCAACAATGCACAAATGGCAATACGCGCGTATTTATTCACGGACCTCACGGACCGAACGAACTGCATGTACGAAATGAAATCTTTAAAACAAGGACAGTTACGGTGCGGGTGTATTGAAGAACTCTCGTCAATTCAGTACTCAGACATACAGACATCTTGTCAACTTTTTTCACTAGATATAACGTTCTTTTTATAGTTGACCACACCCATGGGATATCAATCAGATGTTCTCATGCATTTCATGAAGACTTCACAAAAATAATGCCTGGTCACTACACGAGCTGATACAAGACAGGACTGAGACGTACTCCATCCATCAATGCTTCACTGGATAATTTCATGTATGACAGGCAAATGCATGGAGAGGTGTTAATAACCGACACTAAATTGAGGGGTTCCAAAAGGAAGACCACAGGGAGCCCAAACGCCGTAATGACTATAACATAAATACTTACCTTTATTAAAAACTAGCAATGGTATATTGCAATTCCTGAGTTTTGATTGGTTAACAGGCAATGGTATATGAGCTCATATACCACTGCGCCTTTATTAAGTCTCAAGTTTCCGTTAATCATTAACCCTCCTCGGGGAGAATCTCGGGTTTCAATTAACTGTGCTTAGATCATAGGGATGCATTTCATTCATTACATGTTCAACGTCTTGTGGGCATTATGATGTGTATATTAGTTGTTGTTAAAAGGTTTACGTCACCGGAGGAAGATGACTTGTGGATGTAGGGGTTGGGTGAGCGAGTGAATTGTAAATAAGACATTAATAAAAATAAATCATTTAATACAACAATCGAAGCGTTAAGAAGTGTTTATTTATCTTATAATTTACAGCAAATAATATAATCAAAGATATATTATGGCACTGGATATATGCTATTCATTTGAACATCAAGTTTCAAAGATGTATTGTGGTCACTTGGTGGTTGGTTGGTTGCATCTCAGATATACCTTAATGTGACTGCGTGATGCAGTTATGAGTCATTTGTATCTGTCCTGATTAATTGACTATGTGACCGCGTGATGCGGTTCTATATCCACATTTGACCCTTGCTCACCATAGAGTCTCCAGTAGCTCAGTGGTTAGAGCATCCGACTAGATCACGGAGGGTCGTGGGTTCAAGTCCCATCTGGTGCTCGGTTTTTTTTCCGAGTTCCCATTTAATGATGCAAACATTTATCTTATTGTATTTCTTCTAGAATGGTATACTCGTGAAATTTCCTAATTTCACTCGTCACCATTTGATTACCTTTTAATATCATGGGTGACAAATTACGCTTACAGTCGGAGTTTTGTAACTTGTTTATTGTATCGTCATGAGCGAACCGGCTCGTAACGACGCCCGTGTAAAACGTTCAAAATTCCGTTCAATCCCATTCATGTTATCGCTAAAAGTTTATAACACGACCAAACAAACTGGCCAAGGTGGAATTCAAGCGAAAATGTGCAAAGTTTAAGCTTTACGATCATCTTTTAAAAGCCTGTACGTCATCTTGCCACTGAGACATTGAAACGTTGCCATGGCAATTTTATAATTTCACATGTGAAATTATAAATTAGCGCTGAAATTTCGCGCCAAAATTAAGGAGCAATTTGTCACCCATGATATTATCATTTATAATAATCTTATGAATAAAAGAAGATTTGTTCTTGAAAGAATAGCCTTAGAAATTACAAAGATAGTACTTTACATAATATCTCATTAAAGATAATAACTTTTCTTAATTAATTATACAAAATGAAAACAATATTATTAGTTCAGCATTAAAATGGTACTAACGTAACACTATCAAAAGACGAAATTAAGGAACTGAATGGAAAACATCAAATTAATAATATATCCATTTCAACTTATATCAAATGCAGTGGAAATACATTAAGTATACCATACCATTACTGGAATGAACAGAAAGGATTTCGCCATTTTTCTTTAATAATCTTCAACTTTTAATCTCTGATGTTCACTAACCTAAAACTGATCATGTATACTAACTGTTTTTATGGTTGAAGGTGCTTTTGTTGGTACTGTACAAGTAAACACTTCAGAAACAACAAGGCGACTTCATGAGGATCAAAACATTGGTAGCACGTCATGTTAAAGGTCGCCTGAGTATCAGGCGTTTCTGGGAAGTGGAGATGGAGACGAAAATAAGGGCCACCCACAACACCTGTAGTTTTTCACGTTAAAGCCTTTTTTGGCTGAACGTCAGTGCTTAAAGTACAAGTCGGTCAAAGTCCAATACAAACGCTCCATGTCAGAAAGCACAACACCCTACCCGACAACTGTGAAATGTTTTCATTATTGCAGGGCGGTGGGGACGTTACATTCGAAACTTTACGGTGGTTCAACTATTTTGATCTGAACCCAGTCGTGTAGACACCAACTGAATCGAGATATCAGCCTGATATTATTAAGATGTTTAGTGCCGAAATCCCACGCTCTCAAGATGATATAATATGAGTATGAATTAATTCGTTCCTAAACTGCAGACCATGTAGCGTGAATTTTGTCTCTACACTGTTTTTTGTATAAGAACCATTTCTATAGGAACTGAAATTGCCCCAGATTTTAAGAACATGCTAAGAACGCACTCAAGCTTAGATTAAGAAGTAAAGCATTCTTGTTTAGTTCAACATCGAGAGGAAAAAAAGCGAGTATATAGCTGGTAGTCATGATGATACCGCACACAATAATGGTCTTCTTCCTCGGTTTCCAGCTAACGATTAATATCAGCTTTCTTAAATTCTACATCACGTAAGAGCATGTATAATGACTAAAGAAGAAAAGATAACAACATTTTGTTTCGGTTGAGCCTCGACCGCAAATTCAGACGTTTTAATATAAAAAAGGGGTGTACTATCTAATTGTCTATTTTTGTTTAACTTCAAACTTGCAAACTAAGATAATTATTTCTCGTTGACGTGCTCATTCATTAACAATCTCAGCTATTAAAACATTTCAAAAGTAAAAAGTGCTTTTTTTTGCATCACATGTCATGAAGAAGAATAACTGCAACTTGTCTTTGTTGCTGAGGTCGTCTGCGAAAGAGTGCAAGTACAGCTGATCTGTATTCTGGCATGCGGATAGCGTATAATATAGGATTTACAAGCGAATTTTCATAAAATAAAATAATTAGGGTACTAGACAACCAAGCAGCCGTTACATTGGGCATTGAAGTAATAACGTCAGTGGTATAACGGAGAAAATAGAATAAAATATGTGGTAGGTAGAAGAGCAGAGATACGACAGTCACGATCAACAATGTCATGGTCAGTTTTCATTCCCTACTGGCTGCACCATGGTGTTGAGGCTGCGCTCCACAACGGACTTTAATAAAAATGGACGCGTAAGAAATACAAATGACTAACAGGCAAATTGCACTGAATGAATTCCATAAGAACCATAGAACCTTTAAATTCCCATAGAACTGTAAAAGCAATTGACGACAACCCACCTGTAACCCAAACGACGGTAATTATTAATGCGTAAACCCATTTTTTAATTAGGCGATGTCTGAACGGTAGCAGCGTCGCGTGCAGCCGCTCAACAGAAATTGCTGCCATGTTTGTTAGAGAGGAAACAGGGAACAAGCGGAGGAGTGTAAATAGTACATAGTCTGCCCGGCGCGGTTCAGTTAAGTCGTACTTCCAGACATTACAGTAGAATGCTCCAACCCAACAGAATAGATCAATCGAAGCAACTCCTACAACCATCATATCAGCAACTGCCAAATTAATAACCAGGTACATGCTACGCTTGCGCAGATTACGATTTTTTATAAAAACAATTATTGCAATGATGTTAAGTGTTACTATAGCAACACACTCTGTTAAGCCCACAGCAAGCCAGGTAACACATTCAGGAAATGAGAACATCTTGAATTCTCATTTCTTTTTTATTTGCTGTTGTAGGTAGTTACTTGCGTTGGCAGGTCTGTATCTCTTGAGAGAAATACGTGATGTGTTAGTTTTTTTTACTGGTTGTATAAGAAGACATGCATAAACATACATCAGCGGGCATTAACAAGCGACAAAAATAGGCATGGGACTTCACCATGCGATTGAAAGGAATCTCTGCCGTTGTAAAGCAAGACGGTGCAAAAAGGGGGACGTTTGATTCACATTAAATTAAAACTGTCCTTTCATAATTCACGAAAAATAAAATGAGCATTTTACCCTTCACCAAAAAGGGGAACGATTATTATTTTTTTTTTTTTAATTGTTATAAAGCGTTACACTTTGAAAAAGTTATATTCAAAGAAAAGCTTTGTTTGATGTTTTCACTATTCGTCCGCTTTGCGTTCGGCGCGCTGCAAAAAGGAAATCCAGTTGCCGGGATTGCTTGCGGCTAGTTCCACTCTGGTTTGCTTGGGGTTAGCTGTCATCAGAAACTCATAAGGGGTTTCTGCTTTCATTGGTTGGATTAAGGCGACAATAATTGTATATAATTGTATTTATGCCTACAGCAAATATACTTTAAAAAATCGGTATATTCTCGGTCAGTACTTGAACATCCAGCTCGAAATCCAACTTGAAAATCCAACTCGAGCTCCAACTCGAAATCCTAACTCGGAAATTAGTCTGTCTCCAAACATTTACCTGCAGAGTTACAATTAACTGAGTACGGTTTAAAGGCAACGATAATGTTTTCGCAAAATTCATTAGAAAGTACGGACCAAGCAATTGTTCCTAGAGAATTTTTCGAAACGGCCCAGTGTCTACTGCCTACTTTAGTTAAGTTAACAAACCGTGGTTAACAGAAACGGTAGTAAACAATTCCCGTGAAAATATGGTATAAACTGCGCATAAAAAACCACGTAAACAATGCGTGGTATTGAAATTTATTATATGACTAACTCAGTGAGCGGTCAAGATGAAGCGAATCTCGTGCTCTGATTGGCTACCCGAGCGGTCAAGATGGAGCCATCTTGACCGCTCGGGATCGCCCGCTGTGTTCCTGCAAGCGAAACAACTTTTTAAACCGTCGCTAGTTGATCATGAAAAAGCTTTTCGTCGTAAATTTTCGCTATGAAACTATTTTCCGAAATAACACAAAGATTTCCTGTCTATTCTAGCGAAATGAAGTCCGACAACAAGGAAATAGGTCTTGAAGCGAATGAGAGCAAACAAATTAAATTACAAATGTTAAATAACGAGTTTCGTGAATTTTATTCGCCGCAAAAACCGGCTAATACAAAAATTAAAACGCAAAGCGACTTGAAGACATGGCATTAGCTTTGTTTGGCGGAAAAGGGAGAGACTGAAGTCAGTGACATACCTGAAGAATAAAGTACTCTGCAAACTTGTCGTTTGTGTATAAACATCTTCAAAAATGGAAGAAAGAGGACGGCACGGTGAACCTAACATCTTTTCACCGAAGCCTCTAACGTTCACGTCGAGTAAGGGTGGGTCGAGCATGTAGAATGATGTAGAAAAGTTCAAGCTTTCCCCGTGCCGTGGTAAGTCCCAAACGCTTTCAACAGTCACAATTTCAATATTCAGCTCACGGCAGGTTTGCACCACTAAAGCGCCAGAAGCGAGCAAATACTCTGTAAAACGTCCAATAATCAAAAGCTGGTGGCCGGATGGAATGGACAGTCTTCTTTTAAGGCTTCAAACTCAACGTTGATTCGCAAATTTAAGCCATTTCAATATCCTTTTTAGGGCTAAACGATGCGAAACGCTAACGATGCGACAACACAGTGTGTTGTTGCATCGTTTTACTTCGTCTCGATTCATTCAAGAATTTGACAGTCACTCATTAAACTTTTAAACCAATGAAATGATTTGGCGTGCGCCATTGATTGTGCATGCAACTGGCTTTCTTTTCAGTGCTCGAAAAAAGTCATATAATAAATCCTTTATTGACCAAGCTTGTTCGGTCAAGATGGCAGGATATTGGCCTCGTTCTTTTTTTGCGTGTTTATGGACCTCGACTTCGTCTCGGTCCATAAACACGCAAAAAAAGAACTCGGCCAATATCCCGCCATCTTGACCGAACAAGCTTGGTCAATAACCCATATGTCTTAACCGTCTTTACAATAAATTATGATGCCGTTCTGAAATCACGGTAACACCATTCCACTGGACACATTTTAGCCATTTTAAACATGGTAAAACCCAGTCAACGGCAAACCAGTGTTCTTTCTAAAAGAGGGTTCAAAATTTTAACGTTAAAAATTATCAGAAAAAAGTAAAATGCAAAATAGAAAAAAAAGTCTTCAACCTTCCTTGTAAACACAAATCTTTCCCTGGTTAATTTTCTAGTTGACGTATAAATTCACACTGTAAAGAAATGACGAACGAATATTTTTTAAGAATGTATGTTATATCTCACTAAGCTTTAAAAAATTCGTAACAATAAAAGCATATTCGTAAGGGAGAAAGAAAGAAATTTCTTGTCTGTTCAAATTGCTGACACAAACATATAAATTCTAAACGCTGCACAAAGCGTCGATCATGTAACCGCATCTAAAGAAGAAATAATTTGATCCTTCCTAGCTTCATTTTACATCAAGATCTTTGTTACTTTCGGTAACATTACTTGAACCTTTATAAGGATATTTGTAAACGCGAGAAAAAGCTGTGGATTTTTTAAACTTTCTTTTTAAAATAGGGTGTGTTGAATATATATTATTTGAAAGTCCGTCTTCAAAATTGGGGGCTGCTCGGTCGCATATCAAAAGACTTGCAAATACAGTGTAGTTGTTGTATTATGAAGTTCTAAGAAGGCTATTAACCTTATTCCGAAAGAGTTTGAGCTTCGAATAAACCAATTTACCGGTCATACATTATGTTGATTTCAATTTTTCTGATAACGCAACCAACCCAAATATTTAATCGAGTTCATTTCATAAAAACGTTAGGCCTTTGAATACGTTCAAATGCAAGCCGTTCCTGAATTTTTCGATTTTATTTCACTTACGCAAACCAATTAGGTATCATACATAAAATAAGGCGACAGTGGAAAAATACAGCCTTGTCACGCCATTTCAAGAAGGGTTCTTGATGTTGTCAACTTTGTAGATCATGTCAGTGAAAACACTGCAGTACAGCAAAATTTCTCCCCCCGACCGCACAGCCTCTCCCCCCCCCCCCCCTCTCCCCCTCCCCCCTCACTCCCCGCGCCCCCACACAAAATTTTGCAGCTCTTTGTTAACAAAACTCACTGTTTAGGGTGTGTTTTTGAATAGTTTGAGGAAGAGAAAATCATTTTCTCTTGATTTGAGGTCATTTAGTCAAGAACGAGTTATTTCTTTCGCTTTTTGCAGCTTCTTTCGATAACAAAACCGTTCGGTTTTTATACGCCGTCATATGTGCACAAAATGAACAGAACTTTGGCATTTTTAGTTTGATCTTTGCGCTGTAAATGAGTAAATGCAATATTCAAAATGAATTAGTACATAAAACAAAAGTTTCTGAAACACAGCCGGTGACAACTGCTTCGAAACTGCTAGCTGGCAATTAAAAGTCGAAATAAGATTGCTTTCAAACGAGACAGACGTCGTGCCTGTCAAATATAAGCCGCGCGATCGATTCCACTAAACTCATTTTCAGCATGATCTCTTGGTATAATCATTTTCGGTTTTCTCTGAATTAAGCGAACTTATATTAAAAAAAGAGAGAGAATAAAGCTCTTGATTAAATTTTGCCGACGACCTACACTTTTTAGGCTTTTTTCCGAATTCAAGGCAGGTTCAGGTCAGCGTGTGTGTCATTTCGTGTCGGAACTTAAAATCTTCCCACAAATATCGAGGAATCTTAGAAGCAGTTTAATACAGTCGGATTTTTTTCAGGTCTGACAACTGCTAGCGGATAGATTTTTTCGAATCGAATGACGGCTCCTTCGCCAGGGAAAAGAATCATTTTTAAAGTTCCATTGATCGATAAAATAAAACCGAATTGTTATTCGTAACACATCCTCACTTTGAAAGGCCTTTTGGTTTTAAAATCGTCTCGATATGAAACATTTCTGTATCGACATAGTTGCTCACCTAAACATGGCTGACCAACTGTTTTTATAAATGTGGAAAATATATCACAGAAACTTCTTCAACGAAATTTTTGACGGACGGAATTGCTTCTGGTATAAGCCGAATGACGAATGATTGGAAAATTGAGATCCCTTAAGCACTTCCACAATAAAAGACTTAGGAAACTGTTTTACAATTATTTTATTTACTCTTTTCATTCATATCGATTTTTATTACCGATTTTCACACTTGGAGGAGTCCATTCTTTCTTGGCAGAAGTGATCATTCTTCGAGGTTTAAAACAGAGTTGGACACCTACCAGCCGCAGTCTAATACACTGTCCTTGATAGTGAAATATTTTGCGTTTCGGGAGTTGCGAAGAACAATCGCCAAAAATTTAAATATTTTTCACATACGACAAGCCAGTACCCTTATTAACAAATGAGGATTTAAAAGTAAATCTAAAAGAGGTCTGAAAAAGTCTTCACCTACCTTCTCTATAAGAATTCTTTCCTGCTGAATATTGAGTCTCTTTAGCGTGCTTTTCCTCCTTCTTTCGCAGCAAAAGACACCCTAAGAAAATAATTGCTAAGTGAAAATTAAGCAAACATAAAAAACTACAGTGATAACATTTTCTTCGTCGACTAAGGAATAAAACAGTTACGATATAGCCATGTTTTAAACAAATAAACCTTACCTCGGAAATGTTCTTTATCCTTTGTATTAAAACTGTAATAACAAAGGTTTTAAAGAAAGCCTTTTTATGTATGTTTCTGCTCGTGGGTCACATTCAGTCCGGGTTATATTTATTGTGTTCTAACTGCAAGAGATACATTAAAGCGGAAAAGTCATAGTTAGAAATAAAGTCCTTTGTATTAGTATATCAAGCACAAATATCTGTTTGTTGCTACTCCGAGCTTGTAAGTTTGACAATTAAACATTTGTTAACCCAGTTGCCGAAATTATCCGGCCTCTAATATTTTACCTGGAAGAATTTAGATAGTAAAGCAGTTGATTATTCAATGACAAATATCTAATAATTTGACATACCTTAGATAACCAATAAGTTTCCTAGATGCTTTCTGCATGTATCTTGGTCGAATCGAAGAAACGAGTTTTATCAGGATGTTCTCTTCTGAAGCAACAGCGCAGCGTTGGTTATATAATGTAAATAAACCAGCTGAAAACACTCAATCAACTGAATAATGAGACTTCAATATAAAAATAGTTTAATATAATTATATGTTAAACTATATGTATATTAAACACTTGTTAATAAACTCAACTGATCTATTCAAGATGGACAAAAGAAAACCTTCAGCACCTCAGTTTGCGACAAAGTTGGTTTCACAGAAATTCACGAAGCATCTTAACAATTTGACAATCGAATGATCAGAATAGGAACTTACTGTTTGCACTAAAAAGATGTTTCGCTGATGTCTTGAAAACCAGTGGTATTTATTGTTCAGTTTTCTGCAATATTTTTCTCGTTTCCTTCCCTATGGCCCCGTCCTTATGTACCCGTTTTATCTGAAAATCGATCGGAATATTGTTTTATCCGTCAGTCTTAAAAAAATCGCGTCCACAAGTATTGTTTTCGAATCTCTCTCACTCGTGCACACGAATCTGTTTCTGTTTAAAAGGATATTTTTATACGGATTGTTGATCGATATTTTTATACGGGGATCGCTCTCTTCCTCTGAAATCAATGTTTGGTCGACAAAGTTGCATCAGCAAGCACTTTTACATACTGGTTCAACTTAGAACTTCCAATGTCTTGCTTGTGGACCGCTGCCCACTCATTTAACGCTTCGATTTTCAAGACTGAAAGTCAAAGAAGCCCACTGATTAAGCAGTATTTTGAAATTGGACTGAAGCTTTAACATTTACCCGAAAATAAGGTATGCTATATAAGCCTTTAAGAGCAGGTGTCCACAAAAATCAAACATTGAGTGGCAAACTTCAAAATTTCAAAATTGCTCAAACTTTGGCTGTCAGTAGTCCATAATGAGTTATGGTGGAAATTGTGATTTTCGGATATTTTAGCCAAAACTCGATAAAAATAAACTGATTTCATTGCTGTTTATAAAACAACACCATTTTCGTTTGAGAATCTACGTTTTTTGCTACCGACCGCACCCATGTATAAGCAAATTCATACTCCACAGTGGTGGTAGAATTTATGTATACACAGTTAAGACATTTAAATGTCCACTGGGGGACTAATAAATAGCCACTGGAAGTTTTAGCGTAACAAACAAAGTATCCTTTCCAAATTTCAAAACAAACTCAAAGAATTGTAATATACAAGCAGCACGAAATTCTTTGGATATCCATGCTGTTTGCATGTAATGGTAAACTTACGTAGTTTCGTTGTTTTCTACCATTCATGGTCATTTAAACAATCTTTCAGTTGGGGCCACTTTCCATGCACATTAAGGGTGTAACAAGGGAGCCACCGACTATATATGTATATCGATTCATATTGTAGGGAAAACCCTACAACTGAGGTTTGAGAGAAAAGATGGATTTTTCCATCTGACTGTAACTATGAGACATCTTTTGATAAGGCAGATTTATGCCAAACCTGCTAAAATCAAATCAACTTCCAATCTGCCAAAGCCCCCTTAATGGTAGTTTAATTCTAACTGATTAATATGATTCTCACTGAAAAGTATTCAGTGGTTTTGCCAGACGTAGGATCGTTTTCGCTCAAAATGGACCAAACAGTTGTGGATCAAACATTTGCTTATTCATTTATTCATGTTACCAGAGCGGCACGCGAAATAATCAAAGATTAGTTTATTTAAATTTATTCATGTTATGAGTGACACGCAAAATGCTATCAGGGGTGTTACATAGCCAGCTTTTTTCAAGAGTTGTAGGCCTGTTTACCCGAGCCTCCTTTCGGGGATCCAGGAGTCTGCTTCCTCGGGGAAGGTTTTTTTTCTTCAGATAATGACCGTTGAAATCGTGACTGTTTTCCTTCACTTTTGTCGATTTTAATTGTATTTTAACATCACCTAAATTCTAACATTTCACAATAGAGAATGGCACTAATTCTCACTCATTCCTAAATTAACGAACCATTGTGCATTTGACGGCTGTCACTTGGCTCCCGAGTTTTCACCCGTGAGATAAGACTTGATCTCATCATGAAAGGGGTGTTGCGAGATATATTATTTGGCTAACTAGGTATGCCATGTCCACGTATCATAATGGATGTGAAGAATTAAGCAGAAGGTTGGACAAGCAGCTTCCTCCATTCCATCCTCGGAGACCTAGGGGCAGTTAGTGGGGGCGAAACGAAGTAAACCGGGCAGAAATCGTAGCGGCAAAAGTTTTCTATAAAAGTGTAAGAGCCCGTGGGAAACGAGTCTCTCCAGACCATTTCCAAGTGGCTCTGCGAATGCTGGCTACTGATTGAGCAAAAAAATCATTTGTATTATTTTGCCCAATTAGCGAATAGTAACTTCAGAGTCACTTTCGTGTGTTCTTACAAGGCGCTTATTGTATCGGCCATATTTTATTTTAATTAACATAAGATAGCCGAAAAATGTCGGAAGTCATTTCGGATCTCAGAAAGAAAAATATGTCAGCATCCACCGGTAATTTTTGTTTGGAACGGATTAGATGTATCGTAAATATAAATTGTGTCTTGTTTACCTGTGCAATGCATTGGGGGCGGTTCGGCATACTCGTCCAGCCCGCACTGCGTGTATTTCTTTGCAGCACGGGAATATTCCAGTTGGCCGAAATAATAATAATAATAATAATAATAATAATAATAATAATAATAATAATAATAATAATAATAATTTATTTCTAGCGCATTACATTAAAAAATCTCAATGCTCTTACAGAATAAAAATTTACAAGTACAATAAAAAATAAGAAAAAAATATAAAAAAGAAATTAAATGAGTGATTGATGTAAACTTCATTTTTCTGAAATTTACTAGTACTGGCTTGT